>APFE030688662.1:21335-48964 GCA_000404065.3 Pinus taeda
TGTTTACTTTGATATTTATGCATTTAAATAACTTGTTAATGCAAAGAACAAGTAGGAGATAGTAAACCAAAAAATGCAGTAGGGGTTTATGATGTGTTAGATTCAAAATTTTTTACACTGCTCAATATCTGACCACTACTAGCCACTACATTTGTCCCTTTGACATCTGACTGCACCATCTGCCACTGATCCATCCTGCTACTGCATGCTATGGTCTGTCGTAGCAAGGTATTGATTCATGAGGTGGACCTCCTCAAGAATCATGTAGCTCTCTAGGGCTACAAAACCAAATCACCCCACATCACTCTTGGAGGTATATCGGTGATCATGGCAAACTCTTCCTCCAATCTAGAGGACATCCTGTCGATCTCTGCGAATGCAACCTGTTGATTCTGCTTCTCCTCTTTGTCCTTCTTTCTAAGAGGACATTGAGTGCTATAGTGGCCAAGCTCACCATATCTGAACCATTTCACATTGGAAATGTCCTTCCTCCTGCGCTTATCCTGCTACCCCTTTGATGCGAGGGCCATTGATGGTGCTCTTCACGCAGATCAACCCATATTCGATCCTAATCTAGCAACTTGTGTCTGCCTAGAATACTCTAGACAAAGACCTACCATTCTTTGGAAACGTTGTTTAGAGCTAACCACACCAATGTTGTAGGTTGGGGTGCTAACCCTACTGCAGATAGCTGGTCCCGGACATCTTGAAGCCTAGTGAGAAGGGGTCTATGCGCTCCCCCTTCTGCATCCTTGTACATCTCAACTTCTCCTCAAGATACATCTTCTGCTTCTTGGAAGATCCCTGGTATAGCGTAGCAAGTGCCTTCCACATTTGTCAGGCAGTATCTTTGCCAGCTATGTGAGACGCCATGTGATCTCGAACCCCATCGAGAATCAACCTCTTTGCTTTTGCCATCTCCATCTTGTAGGCCTTTAGCGATCTGCATCTGCGGGTATAACTACCACACTATCAATGTAAGTTTTGAGATCGTATTCATCTATAAGACAAGAAATTATTGCCTTTCAGATCACATAGTTGGAGGCTCCCTCCAAGCGATCATGATCTCTCAACCCTGCTGATGCCATCTCTGAAGAAAGTCGAATTCCTCCTCTTCTCCTCTGCGCAACTGTTGATTGGCTCTATGCACTCCCTGCTGGAGTGGGCAAATCTGCTCACAACTACTGCTTCTTTGCTAGGAAAATTGAACTTTTGGGCTATAAGTTCCCTGAGGAAAGAATTCCCCTAGTGTGTGCTCTTCCTTCTTCCTGACGTTATTTTGCACTAGAAAACTGCTGCAAAATAATTGCGTCCAAACTGAAGATCTGCTATGCAAGGAAAATACGGCTTCTCCCTTTGCCTTTGGAAATATTTGATATTGAAAATTTATTCTCTATCGACTCTCTCAGAGAAATAAACTTTCCTCAAAAACTAACCCTCCTGGCCCAGGACTGCGCTGCCTCTGAGGGTTTCGAATTGCTGCCTATGTAGAGTTTCGAAATTCCTATTCCCTTCTACAACTGAGCTCTCCGACTTCTATCTGCACTCTGAAACCATGTGAAAATTTAGAAAACCTCGAATCCTACTGCAGCAATTGATTAAGTTTCTTCTATTTGTTAAATAATTTGAACAAATTATTTACTGTGTTCTACGATAAGTATTGAAACTAATACACTGCAACCTTCACAAATAAAATATTGCGGAAGAAAAATAACGCTGGAAGAATATATGCACACACACACAAGTACATAGTTATTTTTGGACCAATGTCCCCAGAAAAACCCAACTTTGGAAAATTGGTGCAGCAACTGAGGGTTTTATTATTATGTAGTAGTAAATCTGAGTACAAATTATGGATGCTCAAGAGAAATGACTGATAAAACGTCTAGTGAGAAAAATCTCACCTCCCATTGGTGATCTGACACTGACCTTGGCTCAAGATGAGTTGATCTCTGTTGCCTCTGCACAGTCCCTACGTTAGCCTACGCAGTGCTGCATCCCACAACTCAGACCAACGTCTCTCTCACTAACTGATCAATTGATGTTTGGAAGATCGGTTCTCCTAGCCTCCGAGCTCCCACTTCGGCTTTTGGCACTGAATCACTGCTTCTCCCCAACAAAATAAAGATTCCCTTTTGAAGCACTACACTTCCTCTCTGCATTGCGTTGCCTCTCTGTAGCACTCACTGCCTCTCTGCTATGAGCTCACTGGAATGGAAAATCTTCCTTTGACCTTACTATCGTTGCCCTTCTCTCACTGCTTTGATCTCACTGAATCATGTCCGGCAACTGAATGTTACTACTCTGGAGATCGATTTCCTAGCAAAATCGAATTCCTACTGTCTCAAGTGTGTTCCCCAACCCCCATCGAATTTCTTCTTATAATCCAACGTTGAGACGTCAAGGACCAAGATTAAAACATAATCGATGGTTAAGATTAACTAGAACTCGATCCATGTCTTCTTCTAGAAGATTTTCACCATGACTTAATTAATACCCTTTAATTAATCAATTTTCCTAAGTTTAGACTTAGGAACCATTAAAAAAAATAATAATTATTTTAATTAAGTCGTCTCTAGGTGGAATTTCCAGAAACGATTTTTGGATTTTGGAGAATACATGTATTCTAGCCTCTCCACCAAGATTTGTGGCTAGAACACATTTGATGCCTACTAAAACTAACAAAATCCACCCTCTAAGGCTTTTTTGTAAACATTCACATTCAAACTCTCAACTATTGAAAAATATATTTTTATTTTAGAAGATATAAGGGTTTCTTCAAGGCCATAAACACTTCTGTCAATATCATGGATTGAGCTCAAAACATGGTGTTCTGATCTGGGAACCCTGAATCACGCTGTCCATGGTGCTGATTTTGACTCAAGCCCTATTCAATCCTACCGAATCTAGTTCACACAACAACCCTTCAAAAGGTGGATTCAAGGGTTCTTCTATTGGTCCTGAAATCTTGTCTCTATCATACCTAACTTTAGCTGTGTACAAATTATCTTTCCACGCCCATCAGGTGGTACACATGAAGACTTTAAATTAAATTCCTCCAAATGTAGAGATGTAAATGTGTCACTGTTCTGCCCAATTTCTGGGTACCAAACAATCACATCTTTATCATTTTCATAAGTATGGTTAGGTGTCATGCAGTGTGTATTTTCAAAAAGGAAATGATGCCTTTCCAATCTTACGACTTCATAACATGGATTCTCTGTGCAACTCAGATCCTCACAATGACTCATTTTGCTTCTGTGTCAACCACATTTATGAGAAATTAATCCTATGACAGTCCCATGCCACTCTTTGTTGTAACACTCATCCTTATTATATATAGGAGGGCCAGTGAAGTTAACTATGTAAGACTTATGAGTTGATTTGAAGACTACTATTTCCCTTGTGCCTACAACAACATCCTTCCCCTTCATCATAACTGTCATGCCGTGTATTTTATTTTATTTTATTTTTTTAATTCTCTTTTTGAATTTCTCCTAGGACAACCAGCATATCATCATTGTCCATGGGGTCAGAGATGCTGTCTTCTTCTGTAATGTTCCTGAACAGGAATATAAGTGATATACAAAGCATGCAAACAATCCAACAATCAGAAAAACGAAATATACATTAAGCACCCATGGAAACACTAGAAATAGAGAACTATTGAGCCATTTTATTACTTCTGCAGAAGCAAATACAATAGTAAAATAGAATGGTGCATCTGGGCTTGTCTTAATGGACAAGCATGACAAAGCCCAGGTGAGAAAATGCTAAACTGAGGGCTGCTACAACTGCTGCAACAAATTGAACTGCGCTGCCCTAGGAAATGGTTATGTCTGCTGACTTCGAAGGGCTGGAATCACTGCTTCCCGTGCTCAGAAAATTATGAGATTTCAGCTCCTTTCTCCTTCACTCATCCTTATTATATATAGGAGGGCCAGTGAAGTTAACTATGTAAGACTTATGAGTTGATTTGAAGACCACTATTTCCCTTGTGCCTACAACAACATCCTTCCCCTTCATCATAACTGTCATGCCGTGTATTTTATTTTATTTTATTTTTTTAATTCTCTTTTTGAATTTCTCCTAGGACAACCAGCATATCATCATTGTCCATGGGGTCAGAGACGCTGTCTTCTTCCGTAATGTTCCTGAACAGGAATATAAGTGATATACAAAGCATGCAAACAATCCAACAATCAGAAAAACGAAATATACATTAAGCACCCATGGAAACACTGGAAATAGAGAACTATTGAGCCATTTTATTACTTCTGCAGAAGCAAATACAATAGTAAAATAGAATGGTGCATCTGGGCTTGTCTCAATGGACAAGCATGACAAAGCCTAGGTGAGAAAATGCTAAACTGAGGGCTGCTACAACTGCTGCAGCAAATTGAACTGCGCTACCCTAGGAAACGGTTATGTCTGCTGACTTCGAAGGGCTGGAATCACTGCTTCCCGTGCTCAGAAAATTATGAGATTTCAGCTCCTTGCTCCTTGGCCTAAACCCAGAAAAACCCACGTAGGAATTGGCCAAACGTTGACCTTATAATTTTGGCACAAATTCCCCTTAGCTTCCTCTAGCTGCTGGCTCAGTTGGGACCCCTGTTTGACCCCTTATATCTGCCCAAAAAATTCTGTAAAATTAGAAGTGTGATCCTTGCCCAAAATCCAGAAAAACCTAGAAAGGAATTTAGCTGGTTTAGACTTCTAAAATTCGACCCCCTTTGGAGCCTAATTTCAGCTGCAGCTGCAAAACTCGACCTGCTGGAATCTGCTTGTAATTCCTTCTGGAAATGGACCCAAAGTGCTGGGTTGGCCTCTGCTATCAATCCACTGACTTCCCGGATGGGCTTCCGGCCTATGGAACCTGCTCCTTAGCTCCACGAAATTGCTGGGCTGGCCCTCTCTGCTGTCCGCAAGTCCAGTAATTTGAATTGCTGGGATGTTGGCTTTGTTGGCTCAGAAACTCACAAGAAAGGTTGGCCCTTTGCTGCTCCCCTAACCCTATAACTCTCCCAGAAAATGCTTGATCACTGATAGCTTCAAACTCCCCCTGTGTATTCTCTAGCAGACCAGAAACACACACTCCCTGTTGTGGCTGAATGGTAGTGCTGTAACACTCCCGGAACTCCTAAAATACTTATGGAACTGCCTCTCTAGGGCAGGCACGGATGTTCCCCAGAAGTAGAGGTTGAATCTCCCGCTTGAAAGATTCGTGGCCAAAACTGCCGGTTGACTTAGCTAAACAGCAGAGCAAACAATCAAGTAATTTTGATTGCAAGGTGTAGGAATGAATCCAAAATGAGAGTTGCTCCCTCCTTATAACTCCTTGGGCCTCCCTAGCCTCATGTGGGCTCCTCTATCCACCCATTCGACTTTCCTTCCAAGCTATTCGAATGGGCCAATTCGAACTCCCATGTGGGTGCCCCCCACATTCCACTAACAACCAAATAAAGTCGAATTGCCTCCTAAGTCTCTAAGTCGAAAATGATGGATTCTCTTCCTTAGCCAAAATTGTGCAAAATTGTGTAGTACCACCCTGTTACAAATGTATTTGAGAAGGGACATGACAGTCCTCCTCTCCCAAATGTTGCTTGCCCTCAAGCAACCTCAAAGTTGGGTGCTCCAAAATGTGCTCACCTTCCCAAGTGGCGTCCTCATTCAGCAAGCTCCTCCATGCAACAAAATCGCTTGTCCTCAAGCAATGCCTGGGCAAGAATCCTCTCTAACTGTTGCTCCCTACTATCACTGCAAAATGTGCCAGATGTTGGCTCTGTTGGCTCAGAAACTCACAAGAAAGGTTGGCACTTTGCTGCTCCCCTAATCCTCTAACTCTCTCGGAAAATGCTTGATCACTGATAGCTCCAAACTCCCCCTACGTATTCTCTAGCAGGCCAGAAACATGCACTCCCTGTTGTGGCTGAATGGTAGTGCTGTAACACACTCTCGGAACTCCTGAAATAATTATGGAACTGCCTCTCTAGGGGGGGCACGGATGTTCCCCCGAAGTAGAGGTTGAATCTCCCGCTTGAGAGATTCGTGGCTAAACTGCCGGTTGACTCAGCTAAACAACAAAGCAAACAATCAAGTAATTTTGATTGCAAGGTGTAAGAATGAATCCAAAATGAGAGCTGCTTCCTCCTTATAACTCCTTGGGCCTCTCTAGCCTCATGTGGGCCCCTCTATCCACCCATTCGACTTTCCCTCCAAGCTATTCGAATGGGCCAATTCGAACTCCCATGTGGGTGGCCCCCACATTCCACTAACAACCAAATAAAGTCGAATTGCCTCCTAAGTCCCTAAGTCGAAAATGATGGGTTCTCCTCCTTAGCCAAAAATGTTTAAAATTGTGTAGTAGCACCTTGTTACAAATGTATTTGAGAAGGGACATGACAATCCTCCTCTCCCAAATTTTGCTTGCCTTGAAGCCCTCAAAGTTGGGTGCTCCAAAATGTGCTCACCTTCCCAAGTGGTGTCCTCATCCGGCAAGCTCCTCCATGCAACAAAAATCGCTTGTCCTCAAGCAATGCCTGGGCAAGAATCCTCTCTAACTGTTGCTCCCTACTGTCACTGCAAAATGTGCTAGATGTTATCACCTGGATTGAACCTCAGGCTGAAGGAAGGCAATGCCAGGGTAACCACAAACCACGCTTAGCCAAGTAGATAGCCCTACTAAGCCGAGAGAGGGCTCTCTCTGTAAGGATCTCAGCCAGGATGACTGGATCGGGTAAAGGATTTTAGGCTAGGTATAGTAGCACGAAGTTTTGATTGGATTTTGAAAGGGTTTTGTCGGATCAGGAGGAGCTGGGAGTTTAGTTCTGGGAAATTAGGTCAAAAATGCAGGGTGTTCAATGGGGCAAGGTAGGCATAGGCTTTAGCACTCTAGGGCTTGATGAGGTGAGATGTTTAAGACTGGTGAGAAGCTAAGAAGGGCATGTGACAATCATGGATCCTTCCTGGATTGTAGAAAACATGAAATGGTGAATTTTTTCCCAAGGCAGAGCACTGATGCAATGAATTTTGCCTATCAAACTTGAAAACATTCAACTAGAAGCAATGAAATGATTAATGGCATACATAAAACATATAAACATATAATCACAGAAGAAGAAACTGTACTAAAACTCCATACCACAGGGATACCACAAAAATAGCTGCAATTCTTATTAATCTCCTGCCAAATTGCTTACAAAGGTATACAATCAAGGTCTGAGCATCCAACTGAGTCCAACCCCTTACAAAGAGAAATAAGAAGAAGATGTAGACATGATTTCAACCTCCTCCCATCCTCAAGCATCGAATCCCTATGATGAGGAGCTAATCTAACTAATACTGAACAAGAAACAGGAATATAGGCATCATCAACAACTTGCCTCTAAAAGTGAAAAACTGATTCATTTGAGCTCAAGCTAACTTCTAAAGCAATTAATCTACCCTCTATCACTATTTATCTATCATAATTACATGCCAAGTTATCATTTACAATGGTAAATCATCCACCATGAGAGAGAATCCATGATTACAATAAAAAACTGGAAGAATAGCAACCCTGAGCAAAAACTGTCAAAAGCGTAGCGCCACTGAACAAAAGTGCATCACCACTTTCAAGTCCCTTTTGGAGGCCTTTCCGGCATCCAAATTGAGCCCATGATAGCTCATTGGAAAGGTCTTCAAGTCTACTTTTCAAAACACCTAGAATTGTGGCATTTGGAGCTCATTTGATCCTTCAAAATTTGATTCTCCCAAGACTTCTTCTATGTATCCAAAAAATGGCAGAAAGGTCACTTTTAGGGTGTTTTTTGACCTTTTGGTGGACCAATTCTGCTCCAAAAACTTTGAAACTTGCTAGGGTGCATGTCCTCGTCACTCTGAATCCAAAAATGCAAACCATTTCTTCAATGGGTGCCCCTAGGAAAAGCGCAATGCCGGTGGCGCTGCGCTTATAGGTAGTTTTCCTGTGTATTGAAATCCAAAATTTGCTCAAAAATTGCCCAAAATTGGTGAGAAGCACCATCATCATGTGCTCTGATGAGCCAAGGAATCTTCAGCCAGCATCCTAAGTTTATCCTCCTCTTTCTTTCCTTTCAAGGCTCGCCTTAGCCTAGTTTTCATTCTCTTGACCCTCATATTGCAAATCTTGTTTCGGGTCCTATAATGATAGGCCATGTGTTTGATCATCTGATTATCTCTGTTGGCTTTCCATAGCAGCTTCTCAAGGTGTAGGTTGACTCTTTCAAGCCAAGTCTCCCTATCATCTTCAATCTCCTGCTCAATAGGAGTCAAAGTGACTTGTGCTTTTACCACTTTGTCGTTTCAATTTGAGCATTTCTAGCTCCATGAGGACTTGTTTGTCACTCAATTGTTTGTTTTCTTGCTCCAAGTATGTAGTGACGTATTTGGCCCTCTCCAAATTGTCTGCCAAAGCTTGCACTTGAGCTTCTCTTACCCGTATGATGATATCTTTGATGGTTTGTTCGTCCTGAGCCTCTAAGTCAATGATTTCAACCCCATGACGAGTATAACGTTGCTCCGGCTCATCATGCTTAGTCAAGTCAAAGTCCCTTTCCTCCTCATCATCAAGACTCTGCTCTGGCATCTTTTCGTTGCCTTTGTGTAGCTACTACACGTGTACTTGCTATGTCGATGAAGAAGGCAAGGCCCCTTCCACATCCCGTGGAGAAAACACTTGCCTATCTGCTGCAAATAATCTCCTAGTGCCCCTCTAATATGTCATGTAAATGGGCACTCCAGTAGTTCTTGTCTCCTTGGCCTCATTTGTTTTCACTGGGCTAGAAGGTCCTCCTGCTTATTGAGGCACTGGTGGAGGAATTTGAGGACCCTTGAAGATTTCATGTGCTGATGGTATGGCTTCCTTTGGACAATATAAGTCATCTTCTCAATACTCCTGAACAAGTAGCAAGGGAGTTTTAACATCCTCACCCTGGTAAAATGCATGAGGAGCCTGATGTGATAAGTGCACAGCCTGGAGAATCTGCCCTCACAAGTGAAATACTTCATGATGATTTTCATCATGGGGACATAGTTGTTCTCAAGAAACCTGAAAGGAAATAGTCTCTTCACCTGATTTCTGTACTGGGGTTTGATATAAGGTTCATAATAGAACTCATCTAGATCCTGGCTCTTGAACCACTTCTCCCCTACATTAGGAATCTGGGTGGCATCTGAAATAATGGAAGATGAAATGGTGAAAGTTACCCCAGCGAGGGTCACCCTGTTGTCCTGAAGATGTGCTACAAAACGTCTAGTGAGCCCCGGGTGATATTGAACTCTCTCAACCTGTTCACAGAATTCATAGCAGCCAAGGTATCTGAAGCATGTGACAGCTAACTCATAGGCCTACAATTCCCTAAGGTTTTATGGCTCTTCTTTGATGATCCTGCCTCCCTTGTGTGGTTTTCTCGGTTGCATGGCTCTATCAGCTAAAGTGTCACTACCTGTGTTCTCCTCCTCATAGTCTTGGTCTTCCAGGTCCATGTTTGCAAGGTTGAGGTGTATGGAAATGAGGAATGTGGGGATAGAAGATGAGCTTGTGGCTAGGAAATGAATGGAGTAGGAAATGAGAGGGAGGGTTTTGTTTGCTTGAGATTTTCTCTTAGGGAAGAGGGACAAAGGGGAATGTGAATGATATGGAATAATGGTAAAGGGGAAAAGGGAATTTTAGGATTGTAGGGCTGGGTGCTAGGATGAATAATAAGGATTTTAGGGTTTAAGCATCATTAGGGGATTTTAGGGTTTGAGATTAAACATGGCAAACGATGCTTATAACTTAGATTTGCTCTTAGGGAAGAGGGACAAAGAGGAATGTGAATGATATGGAATAATGGTAAAGGGGAAAAGGGAATTTTAGGATTGTAGGGCTAGGTGCTAGGATGAATAATAAGGATTTTAGGGTTTAAGCATCATTAGGGGGATTTTAGGGTTTGAGATTAAACATGGCAAACGATGCTTATAACTTAGATTTGCAAATAAAAACCAAGGTGAGGGATATCTACTTACCTGTGATGATGGAGAGCAAGAGCAATTTTGAAGTTTGCTTGAGGGTTTGGAGGTTTTTGGGCTCTCTTGCTAAAAGTGCAACGCCAACGCTCAGAAGCATAGCACTAGGACAAAAGCGTAGCGCTTGTGTTAATTTGCATTGGAAAAATCGGGCAAAAGCGCAGCGCCAGGTGAAAAGCGCAGCGTTGGTCTCCAAAAGCGCAGCGCCACTCAGCCAAAAGCGCAGCGCCGGGCTTTCTTCACTCTAACTCACTCAAACTTGTCTTCTTTTCTCACCTTTTCACTCCTTGCTTGGCAAATGAAGATAGTGAATTTGAAAATGAAATGTGAGGGGTTAAATAGGAGTGGATTTTAATTTTTCACTTGAAAAACCCACTTTTCTAAAGTTTCTTGTTCTTCTTTAAAACTCTGTTTTAATGCCTTTTTCTTCTTTGTGTCTTTGCAGGAGATAAATGCTCAATTTGACTTGATTTCTGCGGTGTTCTTTGTCTTGCAGCAAGGAGAAATGCTCCGGTGCAGCTGAGATCAATTATTACATATAGGGACTTAAAATTACATATGAAATACAAATAAATTTAAAATACTCTGTTTTCACTGCAAAAACATGTTTTTTGAGGAGAAAATTACATTAGGTTAAAAGATCATAACTCAATAGCTATGACTTACAAACCATCATGCTTGATTCATCAATCATCCTCATACCCTTGCTGACCTTTATTTACACTTTAAAATCAAACTTTTGACCTTGGTGGTGAAACCCTAAGGCCTAATGAAATATGATGACTGCAGATTGATCACAAAACCATAACTGAAGACAACATGAAGAAGGATCAACAAGTATACTCTATGAGGGAAAAATTTAGATTTTCTGAAGAGAGGACAACCATCAGTGTATCGGTATGTCATGACCTAATGGAATGATGCAAAATTTTCAGTATGGGACCCCTAAAATGAAAATGCAAAGAGCGAATTTTGATCCCTGATGGAAGTATGCAGATACTGACACTAACACCAGGGTTCTAGATGTGCCACTAGATCATACTTGACCTCTGCACTATCTTGATATGAAAGAATCCTTCAATACCAGGATCATAGGCAATCTTATCCAACATGAAGCTCCCCTCACTCCACTCTCTATCCTACCTAGTGAAAGTACCAACAGTCCCCTGCTCCATCAGTGAATCGCTAAGGCCCAATGGAAGATCTGTATGATCTCCCCTTGCAGTAGTCGGCGCATCCCTAAAGGTTATTGAGCCGTGAAGAGTTGTGATGCCCTAGTTCCCTGATAGTCCCAGAGTGGTGCCACCATGCTGACGTTGCACTACTCTGACTATGTCTTACTCCCCATCATGCGTAGTCAGTATCCTCCTCTCCTAGAACTCGATGGTGGAATACTGGAAGAGGCGAGACACATCTTGCTTAGGCATCTCCATGGCACCAAAGCCTACCCATCCAAATCTAACTTTGAACCTATGCAGCCACAAAGAATGTCTGCCTCCCCATATGATGAAACCCTTTGTGAACCCCCATGTGTCATCCCAAGAGCGAACTATATCACTCTCTGCCACGACTCCACTCATCACGAGTGATCTATCGATCAATTAAATCCCTGTATCCCATAGTCAGACTTGTTGCGGCATAGCCCTGTCAACTGATGGAATCCCTCTGGCCCTTGTCTCTAGTCCCTGCATGTGATCACTATATGGGCTCCATATATCACGAGATAATCTGATGCATGCTAATCTGCCCTGTGCCTTCCACTGTAGTACTGATGATCGCTAAAAGCCATGTGTGCCAAAGAGCTACCCCCTGAATGCAACCAAAAGATGGGTATCCAATACTTGTAAATGACAGGGTATGTGGATCCCTCTTGTCCCTGCCAACCATCTCCCTTGGGTCTTCCATCCATCCTCTCGATAATGTGCCAATATAAGGTCTGGAGCCTGGACACATACTAGGAAAGTACCTCAGTCGTACCCAGTGTCCTCTGCTCATGCATGGTCCCGACATGCCCTGAGGAAAGAGTGACACATGTCTCCCTCGTGACTAGCTCCCTAGATGTAGGCTTGGTGATGAACGATATGCCACCCCTGCAGATGATCACCTCATCCCCCAACCTATGGCTGTCAACTAACGCAACAATCCAATGTCACCTCTGAAAAGTCTCCCCCCTAGTGCGCTGAGTGTCATGCAAATATCTCGGGTGAGCTCCTCGTCCTTTGCTGCTCATGCCCAAAGTGTAGAAAGTCGACAACAAAATCGATTGCTCTTGTGAGGGATGTAGAAGAGGGTCAGGCGTGTGAGTCCCGGCGGATACCATCAAGTATCGCTCATCTGTGTCCCCGTTTGTCAAGCCCACAAGTCGGCAGTTGGTATGCGACAGAGTGGGGCGATGTGCCCTCGGTTAAACGCGATGAGTTGGCGTGCGATGAGTCAGCAAGCGGGCGAGGCGTTTGCGACGTTTGTTGCGATGCATTATGGTGGTCGGTTAAAGGCGCTCAGGGCATGAGTTGCGACAAGCCAATGGAGAGTTGAAAAACCAAAATTTGGCTAAGTGTGCGAACTTTGCGAAGGAGAGCTTATACCGTGCGAAGTTGGGCATGTGGACTCGGCGGGGCAGCAACATGGGTGAGTCGACATAAAGTGGGGGTGCGGTTGGCCAAATTGGCAGGTCGGCCTGGGCATGCCGACCTATGATTAATCCGTGGAGAAGCATATAAGTAAGAGGATTCCATGGAGGAGAAAGGCATCACATCAAGTTCAATCATTCTAAGGGCGAGTTCAAATGTTGGCGAACGAGCTAAGGAGTGGGCGAACGAATTAGGCAAGGTGCAGGTGGCTCTAGACCGAAGCACCGAGCCGAGGAAAGATAGAACGAAGTTTCAGGCAGGCAGGCCGCAGTTCGGGTGGGCGGCCGCACCGCAGTAGGAAGGCGAGCTGCAGGTCAGCAAGGGGGGGAGCTACAGGTTTGCGGGAGGGCAAACATTCAGCGGGCGGACAGGTTTGCGGCTAGTTGGAATGGTGGGCGGTGCACCCAGGGCGAGCCGGGTGGGCGACCTGCAAAGGGCGCCATTGCACAATAGACCGAACGACGAGTTTTGTTGGTTAAGTCTGCGGTAGGATGCGTGGAGGTGTAGGTGGAGAATCGGGTGGTCGGGTGATCTGCGAACAGGCACCAGGAAGGGCGACATGCCAGAATCAAAGGCCGAACGGTGCGACAAGTTGGAGAATTGGTTGTGCGACAAGTTTGTGCAGAGGGCGACCCAAGGGTGGGCGACCCGAGGGTGGGCGCCTCTGCCTGACGAGTTGGGTGACTCGACTCGGCAGGGGTGGGTGCTCTTGAACGACGATTCGGGCACTGCTGAACGGTGCAGGCGGAATTGTGTTGTTTGACAAAGTTGTTGAAGGGAAGTTTGGGGTTCCCTCATAAAGGCTGTAAATGCATGTTTATTTATAAAAGATTATTATTATCATTGTGGGCAGACTCATATTCAGGGATTTGCCCCTCCCGTTAAAGATTGTATCTGCTGTGCATATGTGTAAATGATAATGATGATGAAAGAAGATTAAAAGAATGTTTCTGCTGTGTTATGAATGTTAATGCTTAGAAAGTGAAAAATAAACTAAGTATGGAATATTAGGCGTAGTCCACATTTAAAAGTATTGTTGAAAAGAAATCGGGTGGTGGTGCCAGACCTGCCTATGAGCGGTTGAAAGACTACTGCCAAGATAGGGGCGTGACAGTTGGTATCAGAGCCCCTGATTTGTAGAAGTGAAGTGTTACTACTACACTTCGTGACAGGTTTAGCAGGGGTGAAGCATTGCACTTGGGCCAAGCTAAACGACGAGACATGGCAAGTTTGGAAGAATGCCAAGGGAGGCTCTTGCTGACCTTATAGAGGTTGAAGCGGATGAAAGAAGAGAACCCACGGATTCGGGATGAACTTGAAGTCTTGGAAAGAAATGTTGAAGATGAACTTCTTCGACTTGGTTGGGCAATGGAGCAAGATGTAGCTGCAGATTGCGATGATGAAAAAGAGGAAGTCGTGATGTATGAAGATGTTGCATATATGACAATGATGGAGGAGGAACTTGAAATTGCTCAAGTTGGACCAGGATCGTGCATTTTGCAGACATTGATGGATGAGGACACTCACATGGAGGATCCTCATGATGAAGTAAGTATTCCTATTACTACTTGTATTTCATTGGAGCTTTAAGAGGATGGGCCATATGCAGTGAACAACAAAGTTAGTTTTCCAATACAATGGACAACCTTACCATGGATGTCTACAATAAGACCTTGTATGGAGAAGCAAGGACCATTGATTGTTGCAGAGCTCGTTGGGGTTGTTTGTGACCTTATGGAAAAAGGTGCAATTGCCCGTGACAAGGGAGGAACGTGATGATCATTGCAGAGGAATGGGTCATGCTTTAGCCATATGGAGAATTGGCTAAGTGCCTGGCATGACTCATGGATAGATTGGAGAAAGGGCACACACTTGGGTTTGATGATACTTGGGTGGACTTCTCATGGCCGAGACCAAGAGGTAATCTTGGTGGACCCTTTAGTGGGGGAGCCATGATGGAAAGGACTCATATGACTTGATGATATATATGGTTTGAGTGACCGAAGGGAACTAGACCTGATTGAGGAGTTGGATGAAGATGACGGATGTTGTGATGGGTCTACTTAGTTGGACAACATGGGCAACTTGAGTCATGGACATCGAGTTGGATAGATGGAGCATGGGCAGTCTTATGCAAGGACATTATGCGGGAGCACTCGTAGAGATGTTACTTATGGGCATCCAATGAGGAGTGCCAAAGCAGTGATGTTGTGTAGATGGATTTGCTGATGTGACATGGAGACTTTTACTTATGAGCTGATGGGGATGTTGTGCACTCTTGTACAACAAGGCCATGGACTTGTGGATTTGTGAGCAGACTACAAAGTATCCATACTACATGAAGAGCTGAGGCATCTTGCAGTGACCTTTGGGGTCGAGACGTGTATGCTTGCTAGGATGTTGGTTGGAGATGATTCATGGAGCTCATGATGACATGAGATTATTGCAGCGATTGGAGGCTTCATATTATAGTGGACTTGGAGGATCTGATGCATTGAGGAGCTGAGGTCAGTGACTTTGATGCAATATGGGGTGCATACTTTTGAGTACATTTATGGGTGTGCTTGAGAGAGTGACTTGATGTGGAGGATCGATATGAGACACTTTGGAGTTGATGGAGTTGCAATGATGATGATGCCTTGGAGGCAACACTTAGGCATGGGTTGAGCCGAGACTCAACCTCTTTTGATACATGGGAGTTGATTGGTTTCTGACCATGGGAAACACATGGATGATGAGACAGGTGTATACTTGTTTCTTTGGCAGACTTGAGGGATGGCACATTACAGATGTGATGGAGGTTGCTTCATGGACCTGGATATGGCACATTGAGAGTCGGTTTGATGAGAGGATCTCTTCATTTTGAGGAGATGGATCTTATACATATATGGATGATGATGTTGGGATAGATGTAGCTGATTGACATACAACACATTGACACCAAACATCATGGACAACATGTTGCGAATGAGATGGAGATTACTTCATGGACTTGGGCATGGCTTACTTAGCTTTTGATGGAAATGCGATGGATTCTTGATCGAGTTGATGATGTGACAGGGTGCTGAGAGAAATGACCAATGATGACATGAGGAGGTGCATTCTCATGGTTTGAGCGCGACAATTGGATTAGCTACCCGACTAGTTCGAATCATGAGGGACGTCAATGTACTGACATATGTTAGCATTGAGTTGGAGTATCATGGCAGCAGTTCACATGATGGCGATACATGATGGGGTCGACACGATATATTGCAGTGAGCATGTAGCTCGAGTTGGAGGGACCAGCCTTCCACGGTGGGGCAGCATGTGGAGTTGCGACGGAGGTGGTTGATGATCATGGATTGAGGAGACTTTCCTATTCATGGAGACATGAGCCTTTATGGTTTGTGCGATGGCAGAGTAGAGGTGGGAAACATGGACATTTTGGATGTTGGAGCTAGCGACACTTTGCAATGTCATATGATGGTGTTGTCGAGGACGACAACCATTTAGAGTGGGGGAGTATGTCAAGCCCACGAGTCAGCAATTGGTGTGCGACGGAGTGGGGTGACGCGCCCTCGGTTAAACGCGACGAGCTGGCATGCGACGAGTCGGTGGTGCGATGAGTTGGCGAGCGGGCGAGTCGGTTGCGACGTTTGTTGCAACAATGGGACAAGTTGGTGTTGCGATGCATTGGGGCGGTCAGTTAAAGTTGCCCGGGACACGAGTTGCGACGAGCCAATTGAGAGTCGAAAAATCGAAATTTGTCTGTGTGCGAACTTTGCGAAGGAGAGCTTATATCGTGCGAAGTTGGGCATGTGGACTCAGTGGGGTAGCAACATGAGTGAGCCCACATAAAGTGGGGGTGCAGTTGGCCAAATTGGTAGGTTGACCTGGGTAGGCCGACCCATGATTAATTCGTTGGAGAAGCATATAAGTAAGCGGACGCCATGGAGGAGAAAGGCATCACATCAAGTTCAATCATTCTAAGGGTGAGTTCAGATGTTGGGAAATGAGCTAAGGAGTGGGCGAACGAATTAGGCAAGGTGTAGGCGGCTCTAGACTGAAGCACCGAGCTGAGGAAAGATAGAACTAAGTTTCGGGCAGGTAGGCCGCAATTCAGGTGGGTGATCGCACTGTAGCAGGCGGGCGAGGCGCAGGTCAACAAGCGGGCAAGCTATAGGTCTGCGGGAGGGAGAACATTCGGCGAGCGCACAGGTTTGCGGCTGGTAAAAACGATGGGCGGGGTGCGCCCAAGGCGAGTTGGGCAGGCGAACCACAGATGGCGCCGTTGCATGATAGACCGAACGACGAGTTTTGCGAGTTAATTCTGCGGTAGGACATGTGGAGGTGTAGGTGGAGTGCCGAGTGGTCGGGCGGGCTGCTGACAGGCACCGGGAAGGGTGAAACACCAGAAGCAGAGGCTGAACGGTGCGACGAGCTACAAAACTAGTTGTGCGACAAGTTTGTTGCGGAGGGTGACCCAGGGGTGGGTGCCTCTGCCTAACGAGTTGGGCGACTTGACCCGGTAGGGGTGGGCGCTCCTGAATGACGATTCGGGCACCCCTGAACGGTGCAGGCCGAATGTGTTGTTTGACAGAATTGTTGAAGGGAAGTTGTGGGCAGACTCATATTCAGGGAGTTGCCCCTCCCATTAAAGATTGTACCCGATGTGCATGTGTAAATGATAATGATGATAAAAGAAGATTAAATTAATGTTTCCACTGTGTTATGAATGTTAATGCTTAGAAAGTGAAAAAGAAACTAAGTATGGAATGTTAGGCGTAGTCCACACTTGAAAGTATTGTTGAAAAAAAATCGGGTGGTGGTGCCGCCCCTGCCTATGAGCGGTTGAAAGACTACCGCCAAGATAGGGGCGTGACACCGTCGATCCTGGGTGAACTACGCCCATAGGTATGCTCGGTGTTTTTGTCCAAGGGTCTGCCTGGAGGCAACACTTTAAGACCTTGTTGTGCGGCACTATACACCCCTACATACCACCGATCATCCCAGTACTATTGGACATGCCACTGTACACCGCGGCCCACCCCTGTACATCGCTGGATACCCTCGGCTACGGCTATGCCATCCTGTATTGGCCTGTGTCCCGCCTGTGTCACTGTACCTATCACTTCTCGCATGTACTTATTGAGATGTGAGGCACTGCCACTCCACAGTGCAGTCCAACATACTACGACACACCACCCTGCATCACCATGCTCCTCTGCAAGCCCCTACTCCTTGCTCCATAGCCCCGCACACCACTGGATGTTATGGCCTAACATTGGGTCTGTATGCATCAGACTACATCCCTCTACACAACACTGAACCCTATGAAATAACTTTGTGTAGTCCTGTGTACCACTGCCCATTGTTGTACCATCTTGCAACATACAGTATCCTGCATGGGCCAAACTATCCACCTCTCTGCTAGTACACCCTCCATGATGTGGGCTACATCCTCCCATCTGCTTTGAAAGCCCTGAGCAGCCTGACTCCCCACATGCTAATGGAAATAACACTACTGCACCAATCCTTAATAGTCCCTGCATCCCATATGTTAGTAAGAGAGCACTCTTTCCATGCCATGCCCTATTTGATAGCTTGTCGATCATCTGTGTCCCCGTTGATCCTGGGTGAACTACGCCCAAAGGTATGCTCGATGTTTCCATCAAAGGGTTGCCCTGGAGGCAACACTCTAAGACCTTGCTGTGCAGCACTATACACTCCTGCATACTACCAATCATCCTAGTACTCCTAGACATGCCACTGTACACCGCAACTTACCCCTGTACACAGCTGGATACCCTCAGCTACGACTATGCCATCCTATATTGGCCTGTGTCCCGCCTGTGTCACTATACCTATCAATTCCTGCATGTACTCAATGCGATGTGAGGCACTCCCACTCCACAGTGCAGTCCAACATACTATGACACACCACCCTGCATCTCCATGCTCCTCTGCAAGCCCCTGCTCCTCGCTCCATAGCCCCGCACACCACTAGATGTTATGGCCTAACATTGGGTCTGTATGCATTAGACTGCATCCCTCTACATAACATTGGACCCTATGACATAAATCTGTGTAGTCCTGTGTACCATTGCCCACTGTCATACCACCCTGTAACATATAGTATCCTACATGGGCCAAACTATCCACCTCTCTGCTAGTACACCCTCCATGATGTGGGCTACATCCCCCCATTTGTTCTGAAAGACCTGAGCGACCTGACTCCCCACATGCTAACGGAAATGACACTATTGCGCCTATCCTAAATAGTCCTTGCGTCCCATATGTTAGTAAGAGAGCACTCTCTCCATACCATGCCCTATCTGATAGCCTGTCGATGCCACCTCCTCCTATCTACTTCTACCAGAGCAAGCTAGTCACCCTGTGACTCTATGCACCGTCAATATGCCAAGACAACTCATGAAATCTGTTTGCTCGCGTGCCAAACCACCCTGTCACTAGTGCTGACTGGGGCTCTGATGGAGATCTGAAAATGTGGGTGTGCTCAAACGTCAAGTCCATGACATAGCTACTACCATCACCTACCAGCTCTATGATGTGATGGAAAATCCCATCGGGATCCCAAAGACAGTCTGACCCTCGAGTCCCTTTGGTAATCCATGGCCTTTGCTGACATGTGGCCATGGATGTATCCAACCGCCTAACCTATTCCATCGAGTACCAGCTCAGTACCTCTCGCCATCCAATCCCAAAGGAGAGATTGAATGTGTAATCCTCTGTGGAAGGAACAAGCCCTCCAAGTTGATGTGGTATCATGCTTAGCTCAGTGCTGCTAACCTCTCCACCCCCTCGGGTACGTCTAGACAACTCGACCTCCCTAAATCCAACACATAAGGGTAGGTTGATAATGCTATAGACCTCGCTAGTGGGCCTCTGAAGTGAACTGTGCTGAAAACCCAACGCGCTGCCTCTATGTTGCCCCTCATCAATGGCTAGCCCAAGGGATGGTTGCACATCCTCCTCCATCACGGGCTCGACATGAGCCTTCAACTGCTCCTCCATAGATAACCCAATATGCACGATATGCTCACCAGTCAGCTGTAGGCGACTATTGGCAGGCAACTCCATCATAGATCTAGATGCCTCTGTACCTATTGGATCTTCAACAACGGTGGAGCTGTCTTTCGGCACCTCATCAACCTGTGGTGCATCATTATCACCTGAGAACTCGGTCACAACCAGGAATACCTCATTAATGGATGACGCCGCGTCAATGGGTGTATTCTCAACTGTGTCCTTTCCAACCATGGCCCCTTCAACTACTCTTTCATCTTTTTCCTTAATACTTCTCATCATCCTTGCAAAATCCCACTTAATCTCCATTGGTTTGTGCATACCCCCTAGTTCACAGAATTCCCAAAAAGAGAGGGACACCTAAATGCCATAACCCAATGATTGGTATGCCCTCCAGTTCACCCCCAATAACTCCACATCTGTTGCAATCATGTCCGGATTCCCAACTGAGGAATGAATCAACTTCTTCCCCACATCAATCATCATTTGTTGTATCCTCACCACCTCATTCCAGGTGACTACCATGTTGTTTGATTCTAATCTTTCCCACAGGCTGAGCCAAGATTATGGCTCTGATACCACTGTAATGTTCCTAAACAGGAATATAAGTGATGCAAAGCATGCAAACAATCCAACAATTAGAAAAACGAAATATACATTAAGCACCCATGCAAACACTGGAAATAGAGAATTGTTGAGCCATTTTATTACTTCTTCAGAAGCAAATACAATAGTAAAATAGAATGGTGCACCTGGGCTTGTCTCAATGGAAAAGCATGACAAAACCTAGGTGAGAAAATTCTGAACTAAAGGCTGCTACAACTGCTGCACCAAACTGAACTGCGCTATCCCAGGAAACTGTTATGTCTGCTGACTTCGAAGGGCTGGAATCACTGCTTTCTGTGCTTAGTAAATTATGAGATTTTAGCTCCTTGCTCTTTGGCCTAAACCCAAAAAAGCCCACAAAGGAATTGGCCAAATGTTGACCTCAGAATTTTGGCCCAAATTCCCCTTAGCTCCTTTAGCTGCTGGCTTAGTTGGGTCCCCTGTTTGACCCCTTAGATCTGCCCAAAAAATTCTATAAAATTAGGAGTGTGATCATTGCCAAAACCCCAACAAAACCCAAAAAGGAATTTGGCTGGTTTAGACTTCTGAAATTTGACCCCCTTGGAGCCCAGCCTCAGCGGCAACTGCAAAACAAGGCCTACTGGAATCTGCCTGTAAATCCTCCCGGAAATAGACCCAAAGTGCTGGGCTGACTTCTGCTATCAATCCCTTAACTTCCCGGATGGGTTTTCGGCCTATGGCACCTGCTCCTTAGCTCCACGAAATTGCTGGATTGGCCTTCTGCGTGGTCCCCAAGCCCAGTAATTCGAATTGTTGGAATGCTGGCTCTGAAACCCACAAGAAAGGTTGGCCTTTGTTGCACCCCTAATCCTCTAACTCTCCTGGCAAATGCTTAATCACTGATAGCTTCAAACTCCCCCTGCGTATTCTCCAGCTAGCCAGAAATACGCACTCCCTGCTATGGCTGAATGGTAGTGCTGTAACACATGTCGAGAACTCTTGAAATACTTATTGAGCTGACTCTCTAAGGCATGCATGGATGGTCCCCCGAAGTAGAGGTTGAATCTCCCGCTTGAGAGATTTGTGGCTAAACAACCGGTTGACTTAGCTAAACAACAGAGTGAACATTCAAATAATTTTGATTGCAAGGTGTAAGAATGAATCCAAAATGAGATTTGCTCCCTCCTTATAACTCCTTGGGCCTCCCTAGCCTCATGTGGGCCCCTCTATCCACCTATTCAACTTTCCTTTCAAGCTATTCGAATGGGCAAATTTGAACTCCCATGTGGGTGGCCCGCACATTCCACTAACAACCAAATAAAGTTGAATTGCCTCCTAACTCCCTAAGTCGAAAATGATGGGTTCTCTTCCTTAGCCAAATTTGTGAAAATTTGTGTAGTAGCACCCTGTTACAAATGTATTTGAGAAGGGACATGACATCTTCTAATCCTGGGCTCTGGTTTTTTCATTCATGACAGTTGTAATATCATCCTTGTCTCACTAGGCAGCAAACTGCTCATGATGGTCTCTGATAGCATTGAAGAGAGGCCTGCCAAACAATTACTCCATGCCCATTTTCTTGTCTCCATTGGTTTCTTTAGTGGTACCAACAATGTTAACCTTCTCAGATTCTGAGCTCACAATCTCTTCAACAACAACAGTAGTATCACCCTTTGATTGGAATGGAGTATTATTGTTGTACAGAAGGTCAAGGACATCTTTATTACCTTCAAACCAACAACATTGATCCTCCTTTGGAGCAGCATCTTCAGAACCATTTGAGGCATCAGATTGAAAATACTATCATCTTCAAAGTAGCCCACAAGGCTCTCCACCAAGGTTTCACTGTCATTTTCCAAAAGGTCAAGAAAAGTTCCTCCTTCTAATACTTGTTTTTTGTCAATGCCTTCATTGTGTTCTACATGCCCAAGAAGGCCTTCCTTTTGCAGGGCTTCCAATAAGGATTGATAGCTGTCCTCAAATCCCTGCAATCTTGGGCCACAAAACCTGAGAAAACTTCTAATTGAAGCTTTTGGTGACGGAATAACAGTTGGATTGCAAGAATTCTTGAGCCAGTTACTATGCTCTTGTCCCAAAGAGAAAATGAATAATTTCATCATGGCATCTTTGTGTCTTTCTTCAAATTTTGAGATGTGCTTCATGTGGGACAACTACCAACGAGATGCCATCAAATGTGGAAAATCCTGTAAAAATGTGGATGAGGCTTGTTTTGATATCCTGGGTTGTCCTCAATATCCAATGCTAGCTACAATACATGTAATTCCCAAGGAGCCATCACTCATCCATCCAAATTGCAATTGTGAAAATTCAAATTTACAATTTTGTACCTTTTTCACAATGGAGTTGCCACTTTTAGATGTCAAATACCTTCAAATGGTGCTAGTCTCACCTCGCAAGCACCAAGTCTTCAAAATAATCAAAGAATAAGGACTTCGTTCTTCCTGTGGAGTGATCTAGATGGGTAGATCTTCAAAATTTAACTTCACCCACTATTGTCTTCTAAAAAATGGAAATTTTCCCTGGCAGTGATGCCAAAAATTTTACAACAAAATCTTGCACTTCTAGAGATAAAGTCCAAAAGCTCAAGTGCAAGAGCCACTGAACCTTAGAGGGGGACACTGTCACCTCACCAACCCTCTTCTCACTTCTAGCCAACTCTCCTTTGACTCAAGGGAGGTTCTTCCTATAGATCATAGTGATCTAATGGCCCAATCACACCAAGTCAAAAGATCTCCAAAGCTTCTGCTTCACAATCCACCAATCAAATGATCTTTGACCAAACTGGGCTTAGGTGGAAGATATGATCATTAGGTTTCTTAGAGTAATCAGGGTTAGAGTTCAAAGGGAATGTTCCCAAACATCACAACTACCAGATTTCTTAGGAAAGTGGAATCATAGCGAAACAATTTTTATTATTTACAAAGAATGTATAAAGTGATGGAGAATGAAGAATGTGTGCCTTGGCTTATCAATGACTAGGCACGTGGAGTTAGATGAGAAGTGAGTCAATGGCCAAGACTTTGGTTGGAGCAAGAGAGAGAAATGCCTCTCAATCAACCAACTAGAGATTTAAGGTCAAGGAATGTTATTCTAAGTTTCCTTGATGGATACTAGGTGGAAAATATTGTAATGGAGATTTTACTTTTAGAGCCATAAAATGTTCAACATATCATGAAACTTTATAGAAACCCTAATTCTACAACATTGCAAAATGGAAGAAGATACGATAAAATAGCACAATTCACCATTGCATCACTTCATCAATCCAAGAGAAAATCCATTGAAGCAATTTTATCCTCCCCAAGACAATTCAATCAACTTGAAATATCCATAGCCAAACTTTCACAAGAGAAAAATCATGTAAAATTTTAGATTGCCCAGGATATTTCTCCCCCAAAACTCCATTAGAAAATGAGAGGAAGTGCACCTCTATTTATAAAGGAGATTCTCAACTTTCCTGATAATAAAACAATAAATTTCTAAGCTAAAATCACCTAAATTAGCCTAAGGAGGGGCCAAAGGCCCTCTTTACAAACTAATTAATCTAAATTAATATTAAATGGGGTTTCTAATGTCACATGTAAAAAATTTAGGGGCTCAAGCCCTCAAAAGATGACCCTTCTCCACAAATGAAGGGTAAAAAGAGGGTTTTGGTGTAGCATCCAGCGTCCAAAGGCCTTTCCGTAATGTAACCTTCTTTAAGCTATCTCCCAAAGGGTGTCAGAGTCCTCCAAGTCATCTACCAAGGCTATAATGGGCATTTGGCATCTAAACCAGCGCTTAGTGACTAAAGGGTGACAAAATCCTCTAAGTCATCTCCAAAGGTGCCTTCAGACCTGCCATGAAACCTCCAAAGTGGGCACAATGCTAGTTTTTATAGCATCGGATGTGGTCTAGCCACGAAATTTGGTGGAGAGGCTAGAATACATGTATTCTCCAAAACCCAGAAATCGTTTCTGGAAATTCCACCTAGAGACGACTTAATTAAAATAATTAATCATTTTTTCCTAAGTCTAAACTTAGAAAATCTGATTAATTAAAGGGTATTAATTAAGTCACGGTGAGAATCTTCTAGAAGAAGACATGGATGGAGTTCTAGTTAATCTTAGCCATCGATTATGTTTAATCTTGGTCGTTGATGTCTCAACAAGGGATTATAAGAAGAAATTCGATGGGGCTTGGAGAATACACATCAGACACCAAATCAGTTGAGCATTCGATTTTGCTAGGAAATCGATCTTCAGAGTAGCAACATTCAATTGCCGGAGGTGATTCAGTGAGATCGAAGTAGTGAGAGAGGGGCAGAGATAGTGAGGCTAGGGGAAGCTTTTCCAGTTCCGGTGAGTACATTGTAGAGAGGCAGTGATTGCCACAAAGAGGTAGCGCAGAGCCCTCTTGGGGAGATTTTCATTTTGCTGGGGAGAAGTCGAGACTCAATGCCAGAAGCTGGATAAAGGTTCTAGAGGTCAGGAGAATAAGTTTCTCAGACAACAACTAACGAGACAGTAAGAGGAGACACTATTCTGCGCTTGTGGGACATAGTAATTGCGTAGGCTGACGCAGTGACAGCGTAGAGGGAGCAAGGAGCAGCTCAATTCGAGCCAAGGTCAGTGTGGGATCGCCTGTGGAGTGAGAATTTTTTCTCACTAGTTATTATTGTCAGTTATTTCTATGTTTGGATTGCTAGTTTAAGAATCCATAGTTTGTACTCAGCTTTTCACTATTGCATAATATTAAAACCCTCAGTTGCTGCACCAGTTATCTCAAGTTGGGTTTTTTTGGGGACTTAGTCCAAAAATAATGGTGTATTTTGTGTGTGTGCATCTATTTCTTCTAGCATTTTTATTCCTTCCGCAGTATTTGTTTTGTGAAGGTTGCAGTGTATTTGTTTCGATATTTTTCGTAGCATACAACAAAAAATTTGTTTAATTAAATTAACAAATAGAAGAAATACCATCAGTTGTTGCAATAGGATTCGTGGTTAGAAAAATTTTCAGATGGTATCAAAGCACATTTTGTAAGCCGAAGAGCTCAGTGGCAAAAGGGAAAGAGGAATTTCGAAGCTCTGTGTAGGCAGCAGTTCGAAACCCTCAGAGGCAGCACAATTCCTTTGGCTAGGAGGGTCGATTTTTTGAGGAAAAAATTATTTCTCTGAGAGAGTCGACAGAGAATAAATTTTCCAGACCATAGATTACCAGAGGTAGAGGGAGCAACAATATTTTTCCTACAGAGCAAATCTTCAGCTGGGATGCAGTTATTTTGCAGTGGTTTGCTAGTGCAAAATAGCGTGAGGAGGAAGGAAGAGCACATGCTAAGGGAATTCTTTTGTCAGAGAACTTCTAGTCTAGAATTTTGATTTTTCCCAGCAGAGTAGCATTAGTTGTGAGCAGATTTACCCACTCCAGCAGGGTGTGCATAGAGCCAGTGAATAGCTGCACAGAGGAGAAGAGGAGTTTGACTTTTTGCAGAGATGGCATTGGCAGGGCTGAGAGATCAGGATCGGTTGGACGGAGCCTCCAACTATGTGATCTGGAAGGCAAGAATTTCCTGTCTTCTAGATGAATGCAATCTCAAAACCTACATCGATAGCGTGGTAGTTGTACCCGCAGATGCAGATGCGCTAAAGGCCTACAAGGAGATGGCGAAAGCAAAGAGGCTGATTCTTGATGGGGTTCAAGATCACGTGGTGTCTCACATAGTTAGCAAAGATACTGCCCGATAGAAGTGGGAAGCTCTTGCTACACTATACGAGGGATCTTCCGAGTAGTAGAAGATGTATCTTGAGGAGAAGTTGAGATGTACCAAGATGCAGAAAGGGGAGCGCATAGACCCTTCCTCACTAGGATTCAGGATTTCGGAGACCAATTGTTTGTAGTGGGGTTAGTGCCTTAGCTTACCGAATTGGTGTAGTTATCTAAACAATGTTTTCGAAGACTGGAAGGCCTTCGTCCAAAGTATTTCAAGTAGAGACAAAATGCAGAGTGGGATCGAATGTGGGCTGATGTGCAGCAGGAGGAGATGAGGCGAGATTTGGTGAAGAGCACCATCAGTGGCAACAACAACAACAGTGGGACGAAGCAAGTGAAGGAAGAGGAGAATGGTGCCTTTGCATTAAAGGGGCAACAGGAGTAGCACAGGAGGAAAAAGGACATTTGCAAGGTTAAATGCTTCATATGCGGTGAGCTTGGCCACTACAACACTCAATGTCCTCTCAGAAAGAAGGACAAAGAGGAGAAGAAAGATCAGCAGGCTGCATCGGCATAAATCGATAGGTTGTCCTCCAAATTGGAGGAAGAGTTTTCCATGATCACTGATATACCTCTAGGAGTGAGGTGCGGTGATTTAGGAAAGATGTTTGAGGAGATCCATCTCATGAATCAATATCTTGCTATGGGAGCCCATAGCATGTAGTAGCAGGATGGATTAGTGGCAGAGGGTGCAGTCAGATGCCACAGTGACAAATTTAGTGGCTAGTAGCAGTTAAACACTGGGCAACGCAGTGCAGAGTTGGCAGTAGTACAGTTGGCATAGAGTAGAGTCAACAATAGCATAAAGGCTTCAGTGACAGCGCAGAGTCTAGCAGCAGTCAAAACTCTCTAGCAGTAGTCAAAACTCGCGTAACAAATGCATCATACTGATCACAATTGATTAAGTATTTTGGATGCTTTTCAATTGCAATTGTTGCAGTTGCAACAACAATAGATGGAGAGGGAGTTGCAGTGCAGATGCAGTGTTGGCAGCAGTTCAACAGAACCAACAACAACACAAATGCAACGTATATCAGAGTTACGCAGTAGTTGGTGGGCAACACTCAATGCCCTCTCAGAAAGAAGGACAAAGAGGAGAAGCAAGATCGGCAGGCTGCATCCGCATAAATCGATAGGTTATTCTCCAGATTGGAGGAAGAGTTTGCCATGATCACCGATATACCTCCAAGAGTGAGGTGCAGTGATTTGGTTTTGTAGCCACAGAGAGCTACAGGATGGACAAGATTCTTGAGGAGATCCATCTCATGAATCAATACTTTGCTACAGGAGCCCATAGCATGTAGTAGCAGGATAGATCAGTAGCAGAGGGTGCAGTTAGATGCCAGAGTGACAGATGTAGCACAGTGCAGAGTTGGCAATAGTGCAGTTGGCACAGATTAGAGTCAGCAGCAGTCTAGAGGCTTCAATGACAGCGCAGAGTCTAGCAGCAGTCAGAACTCGGGTAACAGATGCATCATACCGATCACAGTTGATTCAGTATTTGGGATGCTTGTTAGTTGCAGTTGCAACAACAACAGATGGAGAGGGAGCTGTAGTGCAGACGCAGTGTTGGCAGCAGTTTAGCAGGACCAACAACAACACAGATGTA
>APFE030688669.1:13332-26552 GCA_000404065.3 Pinus taeda
CCGTTTGACGCGTACGATAGCTCGTTAGAAAGATCTATCCGAGAACTACCACTTTGGGAAGGGCAACATTGGTCCATGGACCCATGTTGCCCCCATATTTCCCAAAAAACGTCATTTAGGGCCTCAAAACGGCTCCAGAAGTTTAGGACCCGAAAAAATGCTAAAAATAGTAAACTGTGCTATAATTAAGGAAACTGAAAAACTAAAAGAGAAAGTTGTGGGGGTCCAAATGGGATAGGTGGGTGGCCACCAACGTCCACCTGGATCATTAAGGCAGGCTTTATGGGCTATATTTGGGAAAATCTTTTGCCAAGAGAGCATTAATGAACCGGATTTGGGGGGAACGGTCGAATTTGAATTCAAAAGGCGCTATAAATTGCAAAGGGCTACCCAGAAAACAACACTTGGCCATTTGAGAATTGAGCTATTGCGCACCCAGAGATCTATGAACCTAGATCTATTTGAGTTTTTGAGGTTGAAGGCATTGTTTGAGCACTTACCAGAGCTGTTGAGAGATTTGTAGAACAACAATATGACCACACCAGAGGAAGCCATGGATATCGGTGAAATGACTGTTGAAGAGGTTGTTCAGGCCGTGATGATATGAGATGCCCCTGGGAGTGCCAGGATAGTCGCAGAAATCCCTAAATCACCATGCATGCTGAGGCCCAAGAAAGATAAGCCGCCTATGGTCCTGGTGCATGTGTCCCCTAGAAACCCATTGCAAATTAAACTGGCCATGGACGAAAAGGGGAAAGCGGTTAATCTGGAAAATAGTGAAGAGGAGGAATACCTTGAGGAAATCCTTGTCGAAGAGGAGGAGGATGAAGACATGGAGGTGGAAGCCGAGGATGTGGACCCTCTAACAAGGCTGCCCATGTATGTTCCTCCACTGAAGGGAAAGGAAAGGGTGCCCAAGGACCTAGTTGAGAGAAAGAGCTCTCTGCAAGCTTTGCTGCTACTTGATGATAGTTTTTGAAGGAGCACACTTGGGATGGGTGTTGAGTCTAAAGTTTGAAGAATGGGATCTCACGGACCATGAAAAGTTCCCACACTTGGTAACCGTGTAGCTCATGAAGCTGAAGAAAAAAATTGCAGTGGGAGTCATAGAGTTGGAGCCACATAAGTGGTTGCGTAGAGTAGAGAAAGTAGGGTTGTTGAACTTGCTTTGGGTGTCGCATTACCATTGCACCCTAGTATCTATCTTTGTCATCAGGAAGCTGCTTTGCCTAGTGCATGATGGGCATTTGTGGTTGGAGGAGCCCATTCCCATCACAATCCACCTAATTCATAGAATTACCTGACTCCCTTGCAAAGGGGAGGACCCAACAGATATTTTGGAGGGTAAGACAATGACTTGGCCATCATGGAGGCCATGAAGGAAAAATTCAAGGTGGAAAAAAATAAGAGAGGGTACGTGATCTCCAATATCAACAATAAGGTAGTCAAAGTTGCGACCCAGATATTAGCTAGCAAGGTTATGTGGAAGTTCTGCACGGATGAGGTGCCCATGCTGGTGGTAGCACTTGCCATGCAGTGTGCAGAGGGCATCTAGTTTAACTGGTTGGAGTACCTATGCATGGAGTTCCTAGAGAATTGTTGCGAGGCACAAGAACAGGGGAAGATCTTCCACTATGCATGGCTTATGTTGTCCATAGTGCTGGTAGCTTGGGAGTTACCTAAGGACAGCCAGTTCCCCAAAATTGCACGGGATCTTCCACAGGCAGCAAAGTATGCTTCGTTGTGGGCCACTAAAGACACACAAAGGATCTGAGACAGTAAGATATTCTGGGTGTTCATGAAGATGAACATGAGAATGGGGATTAACTGCAAGCCACGTTATCACCCACTGTCTATAATAGTCTAAAAAGCTTCGCGGGATTCAAGGCAGACTTCCATCATGTGTACATTAGGGCATGCAAGGACCCTGCGAAGAAGTGGAATGAATTGTCATACCTGACCACAAACGGTGTTATATTAGCTCTGATTGAGTCATGGCTGCTGGAGTGGCGTGCTCTAGCCATCTCCATGATGGAAATAGAAAAGTTTTCTACACAATGGAAGAAGGGGGAGGCAAAATTGCGGATGGTATAGTTGGCAGAGAAGAGAAGAAAAGAGGCAGCAGTAGCAAAGGCATAGTAGGTGTGGGACACTGCACAAGTAGCTACAGAACAACAAAAGACAGATGTAGAACAATAATAGGCAGTAGAGAAGGAGTGCAAGGACTTTAAGTCACCCTCGCCAGAGGAAGAGCCCGAGATAGAGGAAGGTGGCACAGACCCAAAAACAACATCTACACAGTTGAAGCACCAGCTCCCGAGAGCAGGTGGGGCCGTGAAAGAAATTGAAAGCTTTTAAGACTTCTTTCAAACTGATCACCCTCACTGAAGGATATCTCCATGACATAGGGGAGACGGTGCGTGACATCACCACGAAGGCCCTCCAGCAGTTTGTAGAGGAGAATCAGATTTTGTTGGGGGCCCTCTAGGAACATATATAGGAGTTGCAAGTGTGCAATCCTCAGGCTGGTAATCTCTCGACCAAACTTGTAGTAGGAACGACTGCAGTTGAGGAAATGTTACATGCCCGTATGACCAACAACATAGTGCTACCAAAGGGGGCACTAGTTATAGAGAATGAGACCGACAGGCCTATGGTTAGTACGTTGAAGAGAGTAGGGATCAACATGGCTCTGCTCCCTCGAGAGACACTCTATGTCCTGTAGGACAGAGTGACTGTAGAACTGTGGACTAGGGAGGGTTGCACACTACAGGTGTTGAGTGAGATGAAATTAATATGGAACAACTGAGCCTACAGCATGACTAGGTAGTGATGCAAAACTGGCAGATGGTGTAGGTGGTTGAGGAGGCCTACTAGATGGTCCCTGAGTTGGCCATTACAGTAGAGGTACCAACAGAGGCACGCTTCGGAAGGTTAGTATCAGGGGTTCGCGAGGCACGAGAAGAGATGGATAAGGTTCACCTGGAGCTGAACCTTTAGATAGTAGAGCTGCGATTGAAGGAAAAACCTTTAACTCCTCCAAAGGTTAGGGAATAGTGCACCAACACCATTACATCAGGGATGGAGGAGATCAGAAGTACAGTAAAGGACTTCACTAAAATGTTGGAAGAGTCGTTCAAGGTCCTCACCGCTCTATAGGAGGACCCGAACATACAACACTTAGAAACAGAGGCGTGTGATCTGCAACAAAGATATGATGATATAAAAGGGACCGCGTGACGATGACACTTACACAAAGATTTGCGCGGATGCAATAGGCCAAAGCCCTTAACGAGCAGGTAGATGCGGTGTGACATAAAGAAGCAGTTTTCAAGGCATGCGTCCAGCCTTGGATCGATGAGGCATTCTTCATTATAGCCTCGATCGAAGCTAAGCTCGTGCAGATGCAGGGAACACGAGAGTAGATACAAGGAAGCAGTTCAGTAGTCTTTGAACAATGCATCCAGGAGATACACCAGGTAGCCGCTCAGTGCACTACCGACCTTGTAGCGGTTTGAACATAGTTGGGAAATCTCCACGTGACGATCTCCACACTAACAGGGTGACTTGAGGGTGAGTCATGATGTTTGTGTTAGGGGCCTGTTGGGCGTGGGATCCCCCAAGGCAAGTTTTGGGGCTTAAAGCCTAGATTTTGACCAAATACGATGTAAATACTCCACATTTGGTGGGTGCGAAGCACGAAGATTGTAAATGAGTCATAGGTTTGTCCCCCCTCATTTTTGTAATGTAATGTCGGCTTTAGAAATATACCCATGGTCTGCGGACCATGGGATTGATAAATAGAGCGAGGCTCTAAGTTGTAAAGGAGAGAATCAATGGAGAAAATAGGAGAATTGAGTCTTATCTAAGTGTAGATTCGAGTCTTTGGGTTGTAGATTAGGAGAAGGCTCTGCAACTAAGTGCACAGAGCCCTAGTAGTCCGCAGCTGAGTGCACAGGACGAGTAGAGTTTGTAACCTTTGGAGAAGTAATAAAGAGATGTTTTACATAATTTCTATGTATATTTTTCCTGTTTTGTGCATTGAATGTATCAGATATAAATTGCATTTATATTGTTTATATGATGCGTGAACTTATATGAATGTGTTGATAAAGTGAATATAAGATAATGTATCTATTTACGCACAGATAACTAACTGTTATAAGAAGATAAGTAAGATATGCAGTGTAACTTGGAGAAATAGCGCAGAGCGCTACCCTAGCAGCACGAAAGCACTTCAGCCCCTGGTTAGTGCTGCGTGAAGGTGATTATAACAGATCGTGAAGGCCTCGTAGGTCAGGATAGTGCACGAAGTGACCTACGCAAAGCTATTCACAGTTGGACTAAATCGAACTCTCAGACATTTCAAGGGTGCGGAAACTTGGTTCCAACATCACCCCATACTTCTTCAGGTGAGACCTTAGTCCATGCTCTACGGTCTATTGCTGAAAAGGCCAACAATATCGGGATTTGTTTGGCTAATTAACTTTGAACCTAGTTCAGTCCCCCTCAAGCCAACAAATACAACATCTGATGAGAAATCATTTGTCAAGCCTCACAAAGTTCGATATCCATGCAAACTTTGTGTGGGAGACCATCTTCTTCGAATTTTTTTTGGAATTCCTCAGATGTTAGAAGAATGGTCTTCTCGTTCACATTGTCTTGTGCCATCAACTTCTGGAGATCCTGCTGGTGACACACCATCAACTAGAGGTAGTAAAGTTCATGGAAAGAAGGGTAAATTTAAGTTTCCCTGTAGGTTATGTGAAGGGAATCACCCCATTCACCTTTGTCCCTATCTGGATGAAGCCAAAAAAGTGTTGGATAACCATCTTGCTTCACCGCAATGACTTCCATCTAGTTATAGGAAACTATCCCTTAATCCTTCCCTAGTTGATAAAGTGGCTGACCCAAATCAACTGTCAGTCAAACCCACTCTCTCTGAATGTGAATCCCATGAGTCTATACCTAACCAATCACAGGTCAAGGAAACAGTTGACCCGGTTTCACCTTCAATTAATCATACCTTTCCTGAAGAGAGTGAATATGATACCACTCATGTTCTTTTCATTTCTTTAGATTACAATGAGGTTGGGGGAAATCCTCCTATTCCATCAAGGTAGGAGGAAAATCCTCTTGCTTTCATAACTCAAGGGGATAATTCTCCCATTCTTATGGTACCCCCTCCAAGTAGTCTGGTCACTTCCTTTGATTGGAAATGACTGACAGGATTCCATCTTCCTTCTTATGTGCCTTTCTAGATCATAGTACAGGTTTTTAATATGATTGTATCTTGAACTATTATAGATGAAGGTGCATCTATGAGTATCCTTTCCTCCACTACTTGGCAAGCGCTCAGTTCGTCGCTGCTTGTGCCTATTACCCAACATTTGTTGGCTTTTAACAAAGGAACCAATTAACCATTAGGGATCCTTCCTCAGTTGCCTATTACTTTGGGAGGAAAAATCATTTATCTGAATGTGATGGTAGTCGCAGGTCCTTTAGATTACAATTTACTTCTTGGGCGCAACTATGTTTATGACATGGGAGCTATTGTTTCAACACTCTTTTGAGTGATTTATTTCCTGCATGAAGGCAAAATTGTCATCATTGACCAACTTTTATTTCCCGGTCCAAATATGGCTTCTAGTCAACCATCTTCCGTAAATGGTCCTTGTGTACCAATGGTATCATCCCCGCCATAGGTTAATTATGTGGCAACCTGTTCCATGCCTACATCAATGGATGATCAATTTCATGATGTTGTACATTATGTACTAGAGGCATTGGAACCAGATCTCTCCTTCTAGAGCATTATTCTCCCATTTGATGAGAACCTCTTGGAATTCATGACCTCTTATGGGTCATGAACCAAGGTACGAGGATAGTTCCCAGTCCTTCATCAACCTCATTAAAAAATGAAACAAAGGAATAGGAGGACGGTTCCTTGTCTTGGGTCAACCTCATTAAAAAATGAAACAAGGAATATGAGCATAGTCCCTTATCTTGTGTCAATCTCATTAAAAAATGAAACAAGGAGTATGAGGATACTTCTTTTACTGTGTCAACCTCATTAAAAAATGAAGCAGGTCCCATGAGGATAGTTCCTGGTCTTATGTCAATCTCGTTAAAAAATGAAACAAGGAGTATGAGCATAGTTCCTTGTCTTGTGTCAAGCTTGTTAAAAAATGAAACAAGGAATCTGAGTAGAGTTCCTCGTCTTGTGTCAAGATCATTAAAAAATGAAACAAGGTCCCCTGGAGAAAAGTTCGAATTTGAGTCTTTGATTATATCTCGTAAAATCCTATTCGATTCTTTCACTTGATCTTGTAAATGAACCTTCATTCAATCCACCTGTTATCCACGAGTAGTCTACTTAGGTGAATGTAATGAAGCTTGGGGGCATGCACCTAGTTGTAAAATTAAGTTTCCCTGTAGGTTATGTGAAGGGAATCACCCCATTCACCTTTGTCCCTATCTGGACAAAGCCAAAAAGGTGTTGGATAACCATCTTGCTTCATCGAAACAACTTCCATCTGGTTACAGGAGACTCTCCCTTTCATCATGTTGGGGGAATGTAAACTGATCTCAAGCATAGTTCTTAATTTCAAGCTTGTGTAAAAATGAAACTGAATTCAAGCATAGTTCTTCGTTTCAAGCTTGTGTAAACATAAAACTAAACCCAAGCATAGTTCCCTATGGTTCAAGCTTGTGTAGAAATGAACTCATTTCGATTTTTAACCCTCAAGATTTCCATTCTATCAGCCTCTTTTGTCAGATGAGCCTTGGTTGTTTTCATCACATCGCCACCATCCCTTTAGCCGATCATACACTTTCACTTGGTTGTTTTACCCTTTTTGAGGAACAGTTGCAATGAGTGGTCTTATTAGCCAGCCTCTTCACATAAATCAACATGTTTTGAGAAGTTCCAACAACACTTGAACCAGTTGATACCGTAGACACCACTCGTTCCTCAAAGTCGAGTCCTCTTTAAGCTCTTTTTAGACTCCCGAAATATAAAAAGATTGTCGAGCGCTTGTGCTTTTCAGCTCGTTAACGGATTGGAAATGACATCTACTCAGTGTAAGTTTAAACCTTTTTCGGGCTGAGATAGATTATTTATGAAAAAGGAATATGTTGACCGACATGGTCAATAGGTTCTCTCTTGTATTGTTTTACGCTTTTTCAGACTTGAGAGACAAATTTATGAAAAAGAACTTGTGGAGTTTTCTTTTTGTCCCTTTTCAAACTCTCTAAACATGAAAAGGACCGAGTTATCTTTGTCGTTAAACTCGTTAAAACATCAAATAGCGACAAACTTGTCCATCTAGACAAGACTGAGTTTCACCTTCGCTAGACTTGTTAAAACATCACATAGCGATGGATTCATCCAAAGGGTGGAATTATACAACAAGCACATGTTATCCTCCTCAAGCTTGATAAAAAATAAAGAGGTACTAATCATAAATGACTAGGTAAAATGAGAAAAAGGGGTAAACCACTTTATGGTAGCAGGTCGCTCTTGAACATGACACTTTCAGTTCATCTCCGTGACTATTTGGGTTGGGTTATCTGCTTGACGGTTATCATACTTATGGTCTATCACACCATCCATCACTTTTGGGTTTGGGTCAATGTTGCCAATTCATTCAGACTATTTGGGTTGGGTTATCTGCTTGATGGTTATCATACCTATGGTCTATCACGCCATTCATTACTTTGGTTTTGTGTCAATGCTGCCAATTCATTCAGTGTCGCTGATATGTTCAAGAGAATTCATTCAGTTAAAATTCATCCTTTGCAATACTCATATACCTTCACTTTCATGACCGCCATTCTTGAACCTTATCTCATCAGTCAAATTTCGTCTCCAAAATCATTACACTCATTTCATGTCGTTGATATAGGATACATCAAGGCCCTCACGCGACAAGTCGCTTCTTGTTGACATCAGCACATTATCCAAGAAGTTGACTTAGAAACACCCTTCCAGTACCTTGAGACTTGTATCCATCAATGGAAAGTTTCTCACTTTTAGCGATAGGTTGACATCACTGGCCTTCGACCGAAAGACTTTGTATGGTGTTCGACATCAAATCATCCATTCACACAATGCAAAGTGTAATGAAGTACCTTGAGGATCATTATCATTATAGGTGATTTCTTTCGCATCTGTTAACAACTTACATCATTGGATGGTAATCAGATGGTGTCTTCCCATGTTCAACTTTATATGACATATTCGCATGGTTAGACTTGTACTTGAGCAAACGATTGAACAAGATAGAAGACCCTGGATCTAGTTTCATCCATATGGGCTGCGATTTTAGGAAATGTACCAAATCATCCATATAATGGCTTTATATTGATGGTCATTCCAATCATGGGTCTATATCTATAGAAGACTATCTATGTACTTGTAATGAAAGTTTATATGCTGAGGATGGATATGCCTTCCCTCAGCAATTCATGAGAAAAGATCAAAATGTCATGATATTATGTATTGTAATTGATGCAGGTCAGCAAAAACTTTGGAACCTCCTCATCACATTGTAAAGCATATCACTCAACATTATTATTTTTGACTTCATCATTTCAGCTGTTACAGATCCATTTGGGCACATCACTCCCATCATCCAGATTAGTGTTTTAGGGCTGATCGAACCCTAATTTCAGTTGCTACATGCCCTAAACAAGTCAACCTATTGAATGCCTCCTTCCCAGATAGTTTCATGGCCTGAAAACATCCTGAAATGACTTCTTGAAGGACCAACGCAGGTAGGCCCATGAAGGGTGCTCTGCAGATCACTTAGGCCCATGCAAGGGTGCTCTGTAGAGCACTTAGGCCCACTTTGACCTACGCTGGGTGAGATTGAGCGAAATTTTCATAGGGTTCTGGGAATATTCCTTGGTTCTAGATCATTCTAGAAGGATCCCACCTCTTATCCCCTCCTATGAGCTCGAAATTGGATAGGCTAAGGATTCATTAACCTCCTATCCTCTCATCCCTTCCTCCATGGAAACTAACTCTAAGTTTGGAAGGCCATTCAATACCCTCATTGATGACAAAACCTCCTCCATCTTCTTATAAATTGAGCACTCATCTATGTGATAAAGGGTTAGACTTTGATGAATTGTAAGGAGATAATGTTAGTTTGACAATTGAGACTATCGTATCTGTCATTATGCTGCCGAATTGTCATGCTTATGATGTGATGTGGATGGAACCAAAGCTAGAGGAGTGACTTCGAATCAGACTTGATGGTTGTAATTCCCTCTTCTATTCTATTAACTTGTATTCAATATATCTTTTGATATGATCATTTCTTTGTCTTTTGTTGATGTTTACAGGTACTTCTCAAGCATGTTAAGTACGGGAAGGAGAGACAAGATCGATACAAAGGAGACAAGAGGAAAGCGAAAGTACAAGTAGGTCTTCTCATCTTCTTTGTCTTATCTATTTCTTATAGGAAAAGGCTAAAGTGCTTTAAACTATTGTTCTAGATATGGCTACTTATCTAGGGAATCAATATTTATTAGTAGATACCAAATTCTCCAAAACAAGGGCCGAAGGTGGGGAAGGGGTGGGAGGCAGGAGGGGCGAGGGGAGGGGCGAGGTAGAGGTATTTGTTTTATTATTTTTTTTGTTTTGTTTTTGTTTTGTTTTATTTTAATTTTAATTTTTAATAAATTCTAATTTAAATTTTTTATAATTTTTAAATTAAATTTATTTACTTCTATTTTTATTGTAATTTTTTTTTTATAAGATAATATATATATATATAAATAATATATTATAATATATATATATATATATATAATATATATATAAATTTATTTTATTTTATTTTATTTTTGGTAAATTATTAAACATTTTAGATGGTGTTTTTATTTTATTAACTTAAAAAAATGGATTTATTTATTTATTTAAATGATATACATATTTAAATTTTTTGTTTATTTTTTATATTGTTTATTTATTTATTGTTTTTATTTAAATTTTTCATTTTTACAAGTTAATTCTTCATTTTTTCTTACATTTTAATGGTTTTTTGTTTTTTTAATTTTTTTTTTGATGATGATGATGATGATGGTTAACATCCGCTGAGACCAAACACTGGTCTATCGGACCTAAAGAAACAAATTATTTATTTTGATTTAAGATTTTATTCCTATGCTCAAAAAGCTTGGAGAGAAGCCTCCCGAGCTCACTATAATTTTGACATTGTAAAAGGCTAGGAAGGTCAGTATTGTAATAAAGATTGTGAAACTGAGATCTAATGTGGTTGTACGCGGGGCACTCTAAAAGGAAGTGGTTTTCATCCTCGATGTTCCTATTCTCACATATATGGCAGATCCTCTCCATCCATGGTGTTTTAGGAACTGCCCAACGACCTGTTTCACTATGGAGCTCATGGGAATTCGTTCTAATCTTTGTTATATAAATTTTCTTCTTTGAGATAGTTAAAATAGAGAGATACTTTTTATCTTCTAGGGTGGGGTTGATGAGCTTCTTATAATAACTTAATTTTCTTTTAGCCGCTAAATCTTTCTCACACCATATTTTTTTCTTTGAACTTAGAAGTAACAATATCTTTAATGTTATTAATGTTTTGCAATGCATCATTCTCGTTGATCTCCCAATAGTTTAACCAAGTCCTTGTGTCTTTATGCCACCCCCGATTGAGCCTTACGTGGTTTTGGCTGGAATTTAAAGCTAGCTTAGGAAGCCTATGATCGTCTATGTTATTGAGTTTGTGCTTGTACAACAAAAACCTAATCATAACTAGGCTCTTAATAGGGGAAAGACCTACTTCTATAAGGATAATAGGATAGGGTGTATTACTTTTAATTTTCAGGTTATAAGTTATAAAATGCTTCTAGATTTGCTCAATCTTTCTCCATGATTCTCTGGAGATGCTGCAACCCCAAACCTCACAGCCATATAAGATAACAGGAGTGACTAAAGTTTCAAAGAGGAACTTCTTTTTATCCCACATTACAAGGTTTGTTGCTTTACAATTATTTCAAGACCAAAATAAGCTTTCCACCCCCCATTAATCCTTTTCTCAATGCTATGGTTCAAGTTGAGCTTGTGATGAATATCAATTCCTAGGTACTTGTAAGAATACACTTCCTCCAAGTTATTATTGTCATACATAAAATTAGTGTAAGTGTCCTTCTTGGATTTGATGATCATAACTTTTGTTTTGTCAGTGTTAACAGTCATACCCATGGTAGCGCAGAAATCCTTAAGAAGCCTGCGTTGCTTATCAAGATCAGATGGGCACCTTGCGAAAAGAACAATATCATCACCATAGAGAAGAAGGATGACGACTATCCCAGATAAGATCATGCCATCACATCCTGCTTCCTCTAAATAGCCTTCGAGCTTATCGATGTAAATGCCAAATAGGGTAGGGGAGAGGGGGAAACCTTGTTTAACTCTGATGTTACACTTAATATCTTTCGAACACCCCTCATTGCTCTTTAGCTTGGCAATTACATTCTTGTATAACCTTATAGCGGCAGCTTTCAACTCGAGAGGAACCTTTAACTCTTCTAATCTATTCCAAAGGTTGTATCTAGGAACTGTATCGAAAACATTTCTAAAGTCCACAAGGCAACAAAATAAATTGGATTTATCATTACGACATTCCTCTGCAATGATCCTAAGTGTAACGAGGTGGTCTGTTGTTAAGTGATGCCTTATGAAACCTGCTTGGCCTTTGTCCTGCTTACCTTCACTTTCAAGCCATATGCTTAACTTCTTTTCCAAAATACTACCATATAACTTGGCTAAGAGAGGGCTGATCATAATTGTCCAATAATTAGAGGGGTTATTTGTATCCCCGCTTTTAAAACTAGGGATAATGAGGCTCTCAGTCCAAGGTTTAGGGAACCATTGCTTGACTGCTTGATTGAAAAGCTTGTGGATGTGGGGGATGAGGACAGGACCTCCAATTTTGAAGATTTCCGCTTGGTAACCTTCAATGTCCTTAAATTTCCCATTAGTGCGGTGATTAACCCCAAACTTAATGTATTCTAAAGAGAAAACTTATTTCGTTGTGAGCAAGGTTTCCAAATTATCCATGACATTTGGAGATTCATAAAGATTTTTAAGATAGGAATTCCAATCGTGAAGAGAAATTTTATTATTATCTTTAGTCTTCCTAGTCAGAATCTGCCTCCAAAATTTCTTAGGAGCTACCTTAGAGAGGTGTAAGAGATTCTCTTGTCTTTGATGAATGTACTGCCTCTTTTTCCTTTTAGTTAGGGCTTTGTACATTTTTATCTCATCCATTTGAAGAGATTCATCAACAACTTCCTTAATTTCTCTCCTCGCACTTTTACAATCTCTGTCATACCATGGATTGGTTTTGCTATTTCTTTTATTATTTGAAACTTCAATTGAGAACTTGTTAATAGAATATGAGAGTGTTGTAGTAAAATTATGATAGAGGTCTTCTATGTTGTCTATACTAGATAAAGGAAGAAAATTAGTTTTTAATTCATTTAGAAAGAGATCGTTTTTATTTCGATCAAATATTAAGTTCTTTTGGCTGTAAGTATTATTTTCTGTGGGAACTCTATGCATGACAAAATTGAGATTTATAAGTAAAGGTCTATGATTAGAGTCAGGTTCGTGGTCGTTTAAGATGTCAAAATTTATTATTTCATTGTTTAATGGGAGATCGAAAATAACGTAGTCTACCACGCTACTACCAAGTCCATGGATGTAGGTCATCTTGCTTGAATTGGGCCACTTCTTTAGACCCTTGCAAATTATGAGATCCTGAGCACTACAGAGCTTGACTAGCTCTGACCCAAACAAACTTTCCCTGAGGTCTTCAGAGCTCCTTTTGTACCTGCTAGCCAGAGTAGGGTCTTCATCTAACCAAAGAGGATTAGGGTTGGAATGATTACTTAAAATACTATCTTGTTTGTTTGAAGTTCGAGCATTAAAGTCACCTATTAAAAGGATATTATCGTTAGTCCTTAGGTTAGAAATATCATTCTCTAAACCATTGTAGGGGTTATTTTTATCTAAATTCTTCTTCTTATAGAAGTTAGAATTGATGGGGGGAAAATAACATATTTCTATGTAGGACTTTTTATTATTAATGTCACTAATCTCTATCCAACTATATTGGTTGTGAGGGTCGTTTTTATAAATCCTAGCATGGGGGGAGATCTTCTTCTTTATATATTTTATGAAA
>APFE030688669.1:27511-75009 GCA_000404065.3 Pinus taeda
ATGTACCCTGAAAAAAAGATGTTATTCCGACATCAACACTTTTCAATTTCAAGGTGGTTTTTGCACCAAACAAAATGTCTTTTATTGTTTTTTACTGTTATTTTTAAAAAATATAAAAAATTTACTCTTAAAAAAATGGTGATGCATAATCAACACTTTTTAATTTTGGGTTGTTTTTTCATGTTTGTTTGGAATTTTTGGGCTCGAGTACCCATTTGAGGTAATAGTTCCCATTCGATCAGTAACTATGTTCACCTCCACCTCCACTATTCAACATGGCTAATGTAGCGAATATGCCTATCTTTAAGGGCCAGGGATCAGAGGATTCTAATCAATTTTGGTTTGTCGTAGAAGTTATGTGGAAAGCGCAACAAATCAATGATGATGATATGAAGAAAGTGCATCTTGTCACAACACTGTAGGATAGAGCACTATTGTGGTATATCAAGTACAGTACGACAAATCCAATTACTTCACTAGCTGCGACAAGGAACACACTAACAGAGTTTAAGAAGCCCAAGTCGCAGTCACAGTGTATTACAAAACTAAAAGAAATTAAGCAAGTTTTCAATGAAACTACCTACGATGTAGATCAGAGATTAAAATGTTTCATGGGACAAGCCCCAAACGACCCCAGTTAGACAATAACCGAGGAAAATCCCCGCAGAACTATAGAGTAAGGAGAAAATGGATACACATAAGCAACCAATGGAGCCCCAACATTTGGATGAGGAAGAACTAGTCGGTGGATTTGAGGATATCAGTGCAGATGAGGTGGACCCAATCTCCATGTTTATACCCTATATTCCATCAAGGAAACCAACTACCAATATGATGAAGGACCCAAATTCTATCAAATGCAAGGTATTTTACACCCCTGTTATGAGAGGAAGTGCCAATTGAGGGAGAGTCATTGGCCAGGGTGCCACAGCTACGCATGGAGGATTGGAATTTGAATGATCACAACAAGTATATTCAATTCAAGCCCAACAAGTACCTCCAATCTGTTTATTACAAAGAAGCTGGAGTGACAAGGGTTGAGTCGATGAAGTGGGTAGCTAGGATTCAGCATGTTGGGTTGCTTAATATGCTTTATGTTCCACACTTTTGGCACAACAACATAAAAACAATCTGTGTGCGCCAATTATTGGCATTAGTACATGATGGTTGTCTATGGCTCAGAACTCCAATCCCAATTGATGATATGTTAATTTGAAGTATTATTGCACTGCCTCACCAAGGAGTGAACCCCAATGACGCATTTGTTGGGAAATCTCAGGAGAAAAAGTTGGCCAATTAGATGGAGAATGACTTTGGCATAATCAAGAAGTCCCGGGGATATGTTATTAGTTCTACTAATGATGAGGCTATGCATTTTTTCACATCCATTTTGGCCAGTAAGATCATGAGGAAGTGTCGGGCCGAAAAAGTGATAGCCCTAGTTGTATCCTTGGTTGCGCAATGCACCAAGGGGGTCCAATTTAATTGGGTCGGGTATCTATGTCAATGTTTTTTGGATGATTTTTGAGAATCAAGGGAAGGACAAAGTGACATCCCTAGTTGTATCCTTTGTTGCGCAATGCACAAAGGGGGTCGAGTTTAATTGGGTCGGGTATCTATGTCAGGATTTTTTGGATGAATGTCGAGAAGCATGAGAAGAAGGGAAGACATTCCACTATGCATGGCTATTACTCTTAATCACATTATTAGCATGGCGAACACCAGAGGATTCATAGTCTTTAATGTGAAACCTGATGTGTGTGAGGCTGCAAAGTTTGCCTCACTGTGGGCATCTAAGGAACCAATCCAGGTTGTGGAGAACACAAAATTTTGGGTTCTCTTTGAGATGGATCTACGCACAGTCATAAGTCAAAGTCCGCGGCTATCACCCGCATTGCTTCAACATTATGGTGACATTGCCAACTTGAAAGCGACCTTTCACAGTGTCTTTATCAGTGCCAAGACATATTTGGAGAAGGAATGGCATGAGCTACCATAATTATTTTCTGAAGATGACATCTTGATGGGCATCATTAAGTGGTCGAGTAACTTCCTTACCCCAACAACTGTAATAGTGACAAAGAAGGAAGGCACAAGTAAGACCACTAGAGGTGTGCAGGCCGAAAAATTAGCGGCCAAGAAGGATGCCACGAAGGTGCCTCCAATGGTCACAATTAACCTCGAAGAAAATACTACCAAGTGCATAGTAGAGTAAGAGATTGATGAGGGGGAATAGGGTGGTGAAGACCCTATTGTGGACACAAAGGACGTTGATTCCCCATTTATAATAAAGAAGCGGCTAAAGCAGAGTGATGGCAGTACATAGAATAAGAAGAAATCAGACAAATCCACCAGTGTAGAATCTTTGGTCCTCACTGAGGGGGACTTTGACGAAATTGGTGACACCATCCTTGCTATGATGGAGGATATGTGGGGGAATATTGAAGATCAATACAGGGCAGTATTGACAAAGGACCAGCAGGGCCTTAAAGAATTTCAGGTTCAAATGAGCGTGATCCAAGCAAGCGTCGTTCATACGAGCGTGAATCAAGCGATCATGGTTCCCTCTACCTTAGAGCTTACCGAGGACCTCCGAGTAGTCCATTTTACATAAGGATCACTACACATCGAGGTTGCAGAAGAAAGGGAGAGCACACAAAAATTAAAAAATATGAGCCTCAATCTTGTGGTGCTCCCCCTTTAGACCTTGCACAAACTACATTAGGGCATCACAAATGAGCACAAGATATGGGAGCAATGAGCTATGTTTGTCATCGATGAAGTCAAATCAACAACCAACAATTTTTCGAAGAAAATAATAAAGTGATGCAGGATCATGAGGAGGTAGTTGTGTGTAGCCAGCAACTAGAAGAGGCCATAACCAAAGCATGCAGTGAGCTTCTAGAGCTTTAGATCCCAGCTGAGGAAACCTCAGTAGAAAATATTCAAAAACTAGAAATAGCAGTTAGAGAATTAGGGAAAGATGTGGGCAAGGTTCGATTTGAAATACAGATGCATATTATAGAACTTCAGATGAAGCTACAACCTACAATGCCACTAGAAGTTAGAGAGTAGTGGGAAGCTACCATAAACACTACTACGATACAGATTGCAACTGCAGTCAAGGACTGTAGAAAAATTTTCAAAGATACAATGGAAGTGTGGGCCTCATTGCAGGAGATCCCACATGTGAAGAAGATTGAAGCAGAGATTAGAGACAAGCAAATGTAGTTCTTTGAGCTTAAAGCAACGACACAGACCTTAGCACCAGTGCAATGGTTCACCCATCTCCAGAAGGAACACTTATGAAGGGAAAGATTGAAGAGCTACAAATAAAATCACAAATCATCTCCGCTCGGACCCAGCCTTGGGCAGATGAGGCCCGCCAGCTTTCACAGGAAGTAGAAGGAAAATTGAAGAGCATGCAACAAACATAGAGGACAATCGGCCTCATAGCAGAAGGGTCGACAACAAAGAAACTCGTGGATCAAGCTTGACAGGTCATAGAGAAATGCACAACAATGATCCATCCATTAAATACTGCATACAAAGGCCTGACATAAAACATTGAGGACTTACCAGTTTAGTGACTCGAGGACGAGTCACACCTTTGTGTTGGGGGCTTGTTGGGCAAGGTTCCCCTGGGTCTAAGTTTTGTCCAAGTCATTTAAATACTCTACATTTTGAGCAGCCGATCTTGATTAGCGCAAGGCTATAAGAGTCAAAGCGGATTTAGGGTGGGTCAAAACCCCTTCTTTTGTAAAGGGATGAGATTATCTAGAGGATTTTGAGCTCCGCCCATGGGTTGCGGACCATGGTATTGTAAGGGTAAAATCATATATAAAGAGATGTTTTAGCAAGTCTAAGGAAATGAGGAAATCAATTGATGAAATATATTTGAGTCTAGTTTTGTGAGATCTTTTTGTATTCAGGCAAAGGGGAAGGCTCCTGCTACTATGTGCGCGGAGACCTTGGTAAGTCTGCAGCTATGTGCGCAGAGCCCTGCAATTGTGTGCGGAAGGTCAGAAATATTGTATCTAGGAGGACTTAAATAATAAAGAAGAATTTTGAGACAAATTTGTGTATTCTCTTAAGTTCTAATAGTTTTTCTATATTAGCTTGTTTATGGGTCATTTTATATATTTCTTCTGAAATTACATCGTGAAGGTTCACATATTGTTTTGTATGCTGAATAATACATGTTAGGTTAGTTTCACGCAAATCTCAAATCTGTTAGGTAGAAAATGCTTTACAGTTGTACCAATAAGGTTAATGATTCCCATAGGTCAGATTAATCCCTAACCTAATAGAAACCTTACTGCCACACTACATAGTCCCTCTAGATGTAGAAACCTAGTTCTAGCATACCTCAATATTGCCTCTGGTGAGACTGTAGTCTGTGCTGCGCAGGGCGTTGCCGAAAGGGCCAATGGTATAGGGTTTTGTTGGTTAGCGTAGCTAACTCTAAACCTAGGTCTAATCCCCTTAAGCCAATAGAACCATAATGTCCATGGGATGTCATGCATCACCATTCTTTCTTTTTACCTAAAAATGTGTTTTCACCTATTAATGCACCAATTCGTGATATTTGCATAATAGAATAAAAAGACTTCCTAACACCAAGATAGGTAGATTGGTTTAAAATCCCATCTCAGCACCAGATACATTTTAGGAAGGGAATATGTCTAATATATCACCTATGATCAAGGTAGATATTTCCACCAACCCTAGCATAATTGAAGAAATCTCATTGGGGGTGGCAAGCTCCCCAAATGGGGTGGCCTCATACAAAGCCCTTTTTCAAGAATATAGTGACATATTTGCATGGTCCTACTCAGATATGCCATGCATTAGTCATGTTATCATGGAGCACCATATTGACAGATGGCTTGATTCCTTCCCCATTAGGCAAGAGAAGCATCAACTCCATCCTTCTAAGGAAAAAGTGATCAAACAAGAAATTGACAAACTCCACAAAGTTAGTTTCATTTACCCTATCGCTTACACGTCTTGGGTTCTAACATGGTAACCATCGTGAAAAAACAAGGCACCATACAAGTCTATAGTGATTTTAGAGATCTGAACATAGCATGTGTTGGCTTAGGGGGTCTTGACCTAGGTTTAGAGTTAGTTGCACCAAACAAATGCCAACACTACTATCCCTTTTGGCATCAATCCACAGTGCGCAAATTGAAGTCTCACCCAAAGCAATATGGGGGATGTTGGAACCACATTTTCCTCACCCAGAGACTAGTGTAATGTCCTTTTGGCAACCTAGGTCTACCTCCACATAAACTTCTATGCTCTTGTGGCCTAGTGTTGTAACTTCGCTTAATTGGCCTCTAGGCCTCCATGAAGATCTATGGCTGACTTTTGTAGTCTTTGAACAGGACAACTAGCTACTTACACACATATTAGATTACCCTTAGATCAGTAATTACTTGGAATTACCTAAACATTCGATAAATTTAAGAGAAAGTGTTATGATCTTTGCGTAATCACTTAACATTAATTGCATTCAGATAACAATACATATCAAGTAAAGGCATAAATACATCATTATTTTATAAAACCATCATTCGTCACAACATATAACGCATTCATACATAATAGAAGTAAAGGGACTAAACACAGGAATTTTTGTAACAATCTTCTTATTGATATTTAGCAAAGGTTTACAAACTCAAAACTTCCCTGCGCACTCAGCTACAGGCGTCAGCACACTTAGTTGCGAACACTACTCTAAGCCTTTGTGCACTCAGCTGCAAAGCCTTTTCCTCCTCTAAGACTTCTATCACGATCTTCCTTCTATTGACCCATTCTATTCATCATATCTTATTGTGCCTTAGACTCTCTGAGACACATGTATTTATATAATCCCATGGTCCACAGACCATGGGTAGATCTTCAAAAACCGACTTAAGTTACATAAAAGAAGGGTAAAACTCTTTTTGACTCTTAACTAGCAATGCACTTCGTGACCACAATTTGTGGAGAATTTACATCTTTTTACATAAAAACATGGGTTTTTGCCCTAAAACAGACCCAGGGGACCCCATCCCAATAGGACCCCAACAAAGAGATTGTGACTCACCCTTGAGTCACTTAGCTGGCACGAAGATCTTGCTACAAAGATCCCCTAGCTCCACCTGCACCACTGCTACTTTAGCCGCGCTCTGCGTGGCTGCCTGTTTCACCTATTCGACCAGCTATTCTGTGGCTAGTCCTTTGATGTCCTGCTTGATATTTTTCTATGTAAGTTGCAGGTTTGCCAACTTTTCTTGTATGTTGGTGGAGACTTGGTAGGCTTCTTCCATCCAAGTATCCAATTGCGCCTTAAGGATTGCCTCTTTTTTTTTTGCGTTGCTTCAAATTGTGTAAGGAGTTGCTTCCCCTCTTGCAACTTGGCCAAGCGCTGTTGTTATATACCTAGGGGGTAATATGGGGTACCGAGGGAGGTACCCAAGGTAATAATGTAATAATGGGATGGGCCATAGTAATAAATAAGGTGGTTAACCCATGTCATGTAAGGGACCACAATTAGTTAATAATAATGTAATGGGCCATGGTATTAGTTGATGGTATGAGTAAACCATGGTAATGATGCATGGTTATTGTATGTATGAGGGCTATATAGAGGCTAGAGACTCCACATGGAGAGATATGAAGAGAAGTATTCTTGTATGAACAGGCATATGGCTTGTGGAGTGTTCTCCTTCCTTAAGGAGTGAATGTATGGTGTTGCCCTACCATAAGGGTTTGATAATAAAGACTCATTACTATCTATTTCTGGGTTTATTTGCATTATCTTATAATTTCTTATCAGATCTATAATATTCTTGGGTTTAGATCTACAATAGCTGCACTATAGCCACTAAGTGCGCCATCACCCGCACTTTGTCGTAATGTTGCTGAAGCGCACAAATCTCTATTTTTAATCTATTCAGGTTGGGATCTTCATGCAGGGTTTTCACTACTTCCATGGTCTGTTCAAATAACACTATGTAGCCCACAACTGCGAAATCCATAGTAGCTATTCCATCCTTAACAACAACTTCACATTGTTCCCTAACTTCTAGCAGGGTTGAAGGCTTTGACTTGAGCTCTAGTTCTATGATTTTCATGTTGAACTCGAACTGAACTTGAGACACCTCTGCCTTGGCATCATAGACACCCGCTACAAGTTTCCTGATCTTGGCCTCAAGCGATGCCTCCTCAGGTATGTGCAACTCCAACACTATCCTGTAAGCCTTGACAACTACGGCCACCAGCTAGGTGCTCTGCGCTTGGATCATCTCTTTTTCCTTCAGGACCTCCGTCTTTTTGGTGAAAATTTTCTCTTTGTTCACCCGATATTCACTTATTAGGTCGAGGGCGTGTTGCTCCCATGCTCGTAACTTAGATGTCACACCTATACGCAACGTGTGAAGATATGCGTTGCAGAGCATGTGAGGTTAAGGCCGATGTTCTTCAGAGTACTCATGATGACCTTGTCATCGGTCGATTCCACGCTCAAGGATCCTTCTGGTAGCACGACTGCTCGAAGATCCATTGACTTGACCATCTCGGTAGCCTGACTAGTCCTAGGTGATAGACCCGTCTGTGTGGGTGCTCACTTGCCCTACGCCCACCTGGATCCTGCTGGTTTAGATCTACAATTCACGCAAATCCTTTTGAATATTTCCTAGCAACTATAGGTGTTGTTGTTTGAACTGTTGCAATAGTTTCATAGTGGTGTCACACATTTATCCCCGATCTCATCAAGATCACCTTTTGTGAGCGTAATGGGATCGAGCGGTGGCTTAGTCACTTTTGACTTCTTTCAAAGCCCCTCCTTCTATTTTTCCCTGTACCTCTTCACTTGGAATGGGGTGCTCTATCCTTCATCACCACCACCACCCTGCTCTGACTATTCTTATTCCTTGGTCTAGGGTGAAGGGGATTTACCGCTTCGTTCAGAGTCATGTTGTTCATGTTCAGCCTGCTACTTTGCAATGTGCTCCTTTTCCAGTCGGTCCTACTCCTCTGCCTCCTTCCTTCATTTCTCAGCCAACTTCTAGACCACCTTCTTTGCTACCTCCTTCTTCTTATTCTCTGTGGAACTCCCTGCACCTTTATCGGTACCCACGGCCAGATTAGATGGAGAGTTCCAATCTACCGGCTAGCGCTTGATGACTTCCTGAATGGTATCATCCATGGCAAGATAGGGTAGATCAAACCACTTATGTTGCAGATCCTTCCGTGCCTTTATATACACATGGTGAAAGTATACCTTGGACTTCATGTACTCCGACAATTGATCATACACAGCTAGTGATAACCGAGGTCGTTGGTTGATGGCCATGCGAATGCTCGCCTCCATAAAAACCCAAAAAAATTTTGTCTTCGTGACTCACGTAGAGTCCTTCGTGGCCCAAAGGGAAGAAAACTGTGCAGCCTATGGCAATCCTTTCTCCAAGGGAGGAAATTGATTATCCTTCGACAACTTCCAAGAAACTAGCACAATGGAGAGAAACAACCACACATAGTCGAAGGTTTTGCTCTCGTCTTGAGCCTCGTGACAATTTGCAAGGAACTCATTGCAAAGGTAGCATGATGATCTGAAAATCACTCTTGAGTGACCTCAGTTAATTAATTAATGAATGAAGGTATTATAGACTCATGTTTTTGTGTGTGTCTATGTTATTTTAGGCAATGGATCAATCAGATTGCAAAATACATAGACACTGGAAAATGGAAAACAGTAAGAGAAACACAGTAAGCAAATGAAAGAACACAACAATTAATAAGGAGTTCACCCTATCCTCTAGGGCTACGTCTCCGATCCAACTTTCAGTGGTGGCCTTCTTTTATTGTGTCTTTAAATCATAGATTTACAATGAGGAGCTCAGTTTGAGTCTCCTGAAACAGACAATGCCTAGCAGGGTGGTTCTTGGATCCCCCAAGACACTAGAGTGCACAAACTCTTTTCGTTACTAGATCTTGACCTCTCTGGTCTTTATTGGGAGGAGCCCAATGTGGTACTCAATTCCTGATAGATCCTCCTAGAGATTGCTTGAACCTCTCAAGCTTTCTGTCTGCTAGATGCTACCTTAGGTCAGCTCAACTCTCTGTTTTCTGCTTCTTGCTTCACTGTCTTTTCTTTGCTCTCGCTCTCTTTGTCTTCATCTCTTATGTTCCTTTTTTTTTCTCTGTCTGTTCATGGCTTAAAGCCAATTGGTCTCATGATTGTTCACTTCCTCTTCCACCCTTCGATTCACCTGCTACTATTCATTTGGAGTTCCCTGCCTCTGCATCATCGCCATCGTCCATAGGGAAGTGGACACGTGTCCTCTCATGAACTACGCCATCTCTTCCTTGATGGTTTGGTTTTTCAATTACATTGTGGAATGACTCATTCGCCAATTCAGCGGTTAAATCAGACTTCAAACTCCTCTATGTCGTGGCTTAATTCCCCTGTCAAATCCGGTTTCTCCATCAAGCACAATCTTTGTCGTTAGATCTAGAGCTCCTAGATCCTACGATATTGCTCATTTCGTGTCGTTAACTTGCTCGACTGTTAGCGTGCAATGAGCGGCGGTTTTCTCTCTCATCTGTTGGACATGCATCGTGCGCTGAATGGAATTTCTCATTTTTTGTCAAATCCGCTTACTGCCCAAGGGTGCCCCCGATATACCACTAGTTTTGGTGTGTTGGACCCATCTTTCGCCTTAGACCTTTCCCCAAGGTTTCTTGGCTTCCCATGCTACTGAGCGCTCGGGGCCTTTCCTTCTCGAGGGATTTTTCCCAGTGATGCACGATTAGAAATGGCCTCCGTTTCCTGATCCAGGCTTCCCAACTGCCAGTTTTGTCTCCTACGCGGTCTCCATGGGCCTTAGTCAGCACACTTTGACTGAGGTCCTCGTCATTCCTTGCTAGCTACAAACTGTCACTGTCTAGAGGTCTTCCTAATCGCTCTTGTTCATAAATTTGAAGTCTGTACTGATTCGATACAGTCATGGCACTTTGATTATTTTTCATGGATCCAATTCAGATCATGGCCTTCCCATTGAAAAAGCTTTTGGACTACCAAAATTTGGTTTTCAAGCTTTGACCAAGTGAGGGTACAATTGTCTCACTTGTCAAATCTCTGTCCACTTTGCACTGCTTGGCTTTGAACCCTTGAGCCCAATTTTGAGGTACTCAACATCTCCTCTACGCATTGTCCTCACCTTCTTGTCTAGAACTGTGTCCTCCTGCAATTCATTAAGATATTCAAGTAGCAGGTCATCAATAGAAGGCAATTGACTCTGTTCTTCGGGATCCTCAATTAGTGAAGGTTCAAACAATCTCAAGCAATCCGCATTTATGATTGAGTAGATGTGCATGTAAGCTGATAGATCAAGGCAAAAAGCATTCTCACCAATCTTCTCAAGTATCTTGAAAGGTCCATACCTGATAGGCTTTAGCTTTTTACCTTCACCTTGCATCCTGTCCTTGATGATATACAACAAGACTTGGTCACCAACTTGGAAACTATGCTCCATCCGATGCTTGTCATGCCGTGCCTTGTATTTGGCTTGGCTCTTCTCCAGCTATTCCTGTACTTCCTGGTGGATCTCTTGGATTTGTTCAATGAATATAGTTTCCCTGTCCACATCACTGTGTCCCTTAATCGTGGTATCTTTACCAAAGACAAAATCCAAAGGAGACCTTGGTTTAAAACCAAAACAAGTCTCAAAAGGAGATATCTGTGTAGAAGAATGTTTTGCTCTGTTGTAAGCATGTTGCACATAACACAAATGTTCATCCCAAAACTTAGGAAGTTTGCTGCAATATCCTCTGAGTAACTAGATCACTGTCCTGTTAACTACTTCTGTCTGGCCATTAGTTTGTGGATGAAAAGTTGTGCTTTTCTTCAGTTTGGTGTCCATCAGTTCCCATAGACTTGACCAAAACTTCCCCACAAATCAGGTGTCTCGATCAGATACAATGGAAGTGGGTAATCCAAAATGAAGCCATATATGTTCAAAAAACAATTTTGCAGTTTGTTCAGATATAATATACTTATTACAAGGTATTAAAATACACAATTTGTTGAACCTACCCACAACAACATATAGATAATCATGACCTTTCCTAGATTTAGGCATTCCTCCAACAAAATCCATGGAAACGCTTTCCCAAAGGTGAGAAGGAACTGCTAATGGAGTGTACAAGCCTAGTTTTCTATTGTTGGGCTTGCTTTTAGCACACATAGTACACTCTCCTACATATCTAGAAACTATCTCATTCATTTTTGGCCAATAGAAAAATCTTTGCAGTTGTGCAACTGTTTTACTTACCCCAAAGCGACCTGATATTAGAGAAGTGTGTGCTTCTCAAATTATCTTAATGCATAACTTCCCACAATGGTATAAGAGTCAGTACTTTACATGATAATCCAATTCTTCTACTCGTTTTCCTTGGCTTAAAGTTGCATATACACCTTTAAAGTCTATATCTTGAGCATATTGTTCAATGTAGCTCTCATGTAACACAGAATTATGCTTAAGTATAGTAGATGCATTTATAATGGGTCTAGATAGCATATCTGCAACTTTATTATGTATGCCCTTTTTATATCTAATCACTAAATGAAACTATTGTAGAAAACCCATCCATCTATAGTGTCTTGATTGCTGCAACTTAGTTTGAGAGTGTAGATATTGAAGTGGTTGATGATCAGTATGTATTATTGTCTCTTTTCCCATTAAGTAATGTTTCCACTTTTTCACACTCTATACTAAGGTATACAATTCTTTATCATATGTAGGATAGTTAACTACTGCAGAATTAAATGTCTCAGAATGATAACATATGGGTTTCCTGTGCTGTGTCAAAACTGCTCCCATGGCATAGTCACTAGCATCTATTTGGATATCAAATGGACTTTGAAGATTAGGCAGTGCTGGTACAGGTGCTATACTAATCTTTTCTTTCAAGGTGTCGAAGGCTTTCTACTGTTTGCCTCCCCACTGAAACACCTTGTTCAATCCTGTTAAAGCATGTAAGGGAGTTTCAATTAAGGAGAAGTTAGAAATGAACTTCCTCCAATATGTGCTGCTCCTAAGAAGCTTCTAACTTCTATAGCAGATTTGGCTTTAGGCCAGTTTAGAGTGACTGCCACCTTAGAGGGATCTATCTTCAATTCACCACCCCCTACTATATGACCCAAATAATTCAAAGATGTTTTGCCAAATTCACATTTTGAGAGTTTAACATGAAGTTTTTCTCTTTTGAAAACATCTAGTGTCTGCTTAACATGCTTTAAGTGTTCTTCCCATGTTTTGCTAAAAATCAGAATGTCATCCAGATACACAATAACAAAATCATCAAGAAAAGGTTTGAGTACATCATTCATTAATCTCAAAAAAGTAGCAGGAGCATTAGTTAAGCCAAAAGGCATAACCAACCATTCATACAATCCCTGCTTTGTTTTGAAAGAAGTCTTCCATGCATCTTGTTCTGTAACTCTGACCTGATGGTATCCACTATGCAAGTCTAGCTTGGAGAAATAAGTAGCTTTTTTCAATTGATCTAAAATATCTTCTATGCGAGGAAGGGGATAATGATTTTTGCTTGTTATCTTATTCAATGCTTGGTAATCAATGCACATTCTCCACGAGCCATCTTTCTTTCTCACCAAAATGATCGGTGACCCACATGGTGATGTGCTAGGTCTGATGAACCCCTTCTCAAGCAACTCCTACACCTACTTCTTGATTTCAACATTCTCTAAAGCGGACAACCTATGCATTCCAATGTTAGGCAATGGAGTATCTTGCTGCAAAATAATATGATGCACTATTTCCTTTCTGGGTGGTAGACCTTTAGGTTCTTGAAACAAGATATCATACTTTGAAACAACCTTTTCTAAATCAGCTTGTTGTTTAGCATTATAGCCCTCAAATACACTGGTTTTATCAGGTTTCTTTTCCTTTACAATCATTAGTAAGATTTTTTTGCATGAATTTATCATTCGTTTCATCTTCCCTGAGTTTATGAGAGTATAATTATTCTTAAGCTTATGAGCTCTTACAAAGTATTCGATTCCATCTTTAACAAGTAGATACTTGTTCTCAGCTCTATAGAAAATAACTTTTCTATGATACAAGTAAGGACTTCCTAAAACAATTCCACATATATCCAAAGGAATTATGTTTAACTCAACCTCATCTACAGATGTTGACCCAAAAGAAAAATTGAGTTTTCACTATCTAGTAACTTGTAGTTGTGCTTTATCATTCAACCATCCTAATGGGTATGGTTTCTTATGAGGTGTAGTTACTAATCCCGACTTCTTTACAATTGCTTCAGAAATCAAATTTACTTGTGAGCCACTATCAAACAAAGTATCAATCTTTTGATTTTTGGAAATAACTCGAATATGGAAAAGCTCATGTTTTTTTCTCTCATTTTCTTCCTCAATAGTAGATTGTAAAGAATTACTAGTAGATGCTTCAGAATTCTTACCTCTTATACCTGTGGCTGCAATGGTTGTGTCATCTCCTGAGTCTGACCCCAAATCTTTCTAAATAGCTGCAACAGTCTTCTTCTTCTTGCCCTCAAACTTCTTAGGTCTCAGCTCTAGATGCGGAATCCAACAATGCTCATCATCATGCCCATCTATTTTATAGTGAGTGCATGAAGCCTTGCTCTTCTGTGCAGTGTTAGCCTTCCTTGCTTTCCAGTTCTTCTTTCTTTTCTCCTTATTCTTGCTTACAATGGGTTGGGATGATCCCCCAACTTCTGGACTTCCATTCTTTTCTCTAGCTTCTAGATGAGTAGCTTGTACAGATACCTCATCTATACTAGTGTGATTAAACATGAGGATTGTGTGCCTCATGTAGCTGTGTAGACCACCAATGTACTTCAAAAGAGTCTCAAACGAGTCTAATGAGATTCCTAGAATTAATGCTCTCTTTCTAAATTCTTGAGTGTACCCTTGCACACTTTGCCCTTTCAACTGTCGAAGAGTTTTCCAAATCATCATGGCTTGTTGCATGTAGGCCAATGGATAAAACTGCTTTTTTGATTGCAGAAACAAATTCACTCTAGACAGAGATAGTCTTACCATGCCTTTTCATGTCAGCTTGGGTTCTGCCTTCCCACCAAACCAAGGTAGTTCCTCCAAGGCGTAGGCTTGCCAGTTGAATCTTGTTCTTGTCTGAGTTGATATTCTGCACTTTGCAATAAACATCAATTTGTCTAATCCAATTGTCCAACTTTTCTGCATTCAACTCTCCATCATATATAGGAAAATCAAATATGAAATCTAGTTTGATCAAAGATGCTTTCTTTTTTTGTTCAGGGTTGTTAGGAGGTGTGCGAAAGCTTTCCTCTTTCCCTTTTCCTTTTGAGTGGTCATGGAAGTGAGACTCATATTCTCCTTTGTCTTATTTAGAGCTTGATGAATCTTCATCCTTGTGTTTTCTAAAGTCCCTATACATTTCTTCTACCATGGAATTTATGGCTAGGAAACTATCTATGAATTGAGGGTTTGACCCCATTGAACCTTCCTCTGACATTGTCTTCCAAGGATAGACTCTCCCAATTTCAGGATTAGTTTCGACCAACTCTCCTTCTCCTAATTTGAGCTTTGATCTAGTTAGCACTCAACAACTAAACCAACAGAAGCTTGTCTAACCTGAACAGCCTAAAGCTCTGATACCACTTGATCTAAAATCAGTCTTGAGTGACCTCAGTTAATTAATTAATGAATGAAGGTATTACAGACTCATGTGTTGGTGTGTGTCTATGTTATTTTAGGCAATGGATCGATCAGATTGCAAAATACATAGACTCTGGAAAATGGAAAACAGTAAGAGAAACATAGTAAGCAAATGAAAGAACACAAAAATTAATAAGGAGTTCACCCTATCCTCCAGGGCTACATCTCCGATCCATCTTTTAGTGGTGGCCTTCTTTTATTGTGTCTTTAAAGCAGAGATTTACAAGGAGGAGCTCAGTTTGAGTCTCCTTAAATAGACAATGCCTGACAGGGTGGTTATGGGATCCCCCAGGCCACTAGAGTGCACAAACTCTTTTCCTTACTAGATATTGACCTCTCTAGTCTTTAATGGGAGGAGCCCAATGTGGTACTCAATTCCCGATAGATCCTCTCAGGGATTTCTTGAACCTCTCAAGATTTCTGTTTGCTTGATGTTGCCTTAGGTCAGCTCGGCTCTCTATTTTTTGCTTCTTGTTTCACTGTCTTTTCTTTGCTCTCGCTCTCTTTGTCTTCACTTCTCTCTTCCTTGTTCTATTCTCTGTCTATTCATGGATTAAATCCAATTGGTCTCATTCGCTTGCTCTTCCACCCTTTGGTTTGCCTGCTGCTATTCGTTTGGAGTTCCCTGCCTCTACGTCATCACCATTGTCCACAGGGAAGTGGCCACGTGTCCTCTCATGAACTGCACCAACTCTTCCTTGACAGTTTGGTTTTTCAGTTACATTGTGGAATGAATCATTCGCCAATTCAGTGGTCAAATTGGACTTCAAACTCCTCTATGTCGCAGCTTAATTCCCCTGTCAACTCCAGTTTCTCCATCAGGCACGATCTCCGCCATTAGATCTGGAGCCCCCAGATCCTACAATATTCACTCATTTTGCATGGTTGACTTGCTCGACCGTTAGTGTGTGATGAGCAACAGTTTTCTCTCTCATCCACTAGACACATGTCGTGCACTGAATGGAATCACTCGTTTTCTGCCAAATCCACTTACCGCCCAAGGGTGCCCCCGATATACCGCTGGTTTTGGAGTTCAAGACTCGCCATTCGCCTTAGCGCTTTCCCCACCATTTCCTAGCTTCCCATGTGACTGAGTGCTCAGGGCCTTTCCTTCTCGAGGGGTTTTTCCCATCGATGCGCTAAGCGCTATTCGCGCATCAGAAATGGCCTCCGTTTCCTGATCTGGGATTCCCAACTGCCAGTTTTGCCTCCTGTGCAGTCTCCATGGGCCTCGGTCAACACGCTTTGACCGAGGTCCTCGTCGTTCCTTGCTGGCTGCAAACTGCCACTGTCTAGAGGTATTCCTGATTGCTCTTGTTCATAAATTTGAAGTTTGTCCTGATTCGATACAGTCATGGCACTTTGATTATTTTTCATGGATCCAATTTGGATCACATGGAAAATTAAACTGCACACCCTCTGTGCACTGTGCAAATAATGAGATCACGGGTACTGGAACCTCATCCCTGTGACATTTCCTCATGACTTTAGTGGCTAATATCTGTAGGCAATTTGTACCACGGGGTCATTGATGGAGGTTATGGAGTACCTGTGTAGCTTCTTGACTAGGTCAAATTTCTTCTTCATCTTTTCTGCCAAGTCGTGCTCACTTGTCTTTTTGCCAAATTCCTTGGCTAGATTCAAGCCTATATGTGGTAGAAGCGTGATCCGATGGATAAGAATTTCCATGATGGGGATAGGCATGCTCAGCCATAAAAAACCATCATGCACCAAAGTCAACAATTTCTTTATGCAGGTGATATTGATGTTGGAGTGGTGATAGTGGGGCACCATAGCAGGTTCAACAACCCTAATTGATTTACCCCGTGAATCCACTCAACTGGCTCCAATGTAGTGACACCTGATTCTTTGTGATACACCCACTTCATGTAATTCTTCGTTGTGAGGTGGAGGAACCTCTCATGGTTAGCCAAATCCCAGTCTTCCATTTTTAAATGGGGAATCCACACTAGGTGCGAGCCTTCAAAGGTGATGCTTTTTGGGAGTAGGGACATATTAATGAGAAATTTTGTCGCGTCTAGGTCCTTGGTGACCTTCACCTTTCCTTTAAGCAGAGGGATATGATCTGGCAATTTGGAGATGGGCTCCATGCCCTCAGCATCTATATCCTCCGCGCCATATTCAGCCTCTAAATCTACCACCTTCTCCTTATCCTTCACTAGCATCTTATCTTTCTTCAGGGCATAGGTAGAAGAGTGCTTTCTCAATGCCTCGCATACTAACATCAACCTCTTTTGCTTGTCTTTCTTTGGCTTGGGGTTTTCATGCGTTAGTGTAGGCTTTGACCTGGGCGATCTCGACACCGTAGGCACAGGAGTCAGAGCCTCCATGCTTGCAGTCTCACTTGGCCCTGACATAGTGCTGAGAATAAACTGCTAGGTATCCTTAGGTAAAGTATCAATCACAGATCTTGTGACCAAATCTGTGAAAAGATGAGGATTCATAAATGACGGACAAAACAATAAAAAATTCTAAGGATGGAAAGTGTTCTTTATTGGATGACCATGCGTAATTTATAGGAAAATTTGAAATTCAAATCCGACCGTTCCCCCCAAAATTCATCCATAAATGTTAATTTGGTGGCAAATCTTCAAATATTTTAGCCTTAAATGCCACCGCCCCACTCCTCTTAACTGTCTCCTGGTTGTCAAGTCATGAACAGTGACTGTAATGGTCATTTTCTGGCTGTGCTGTGCGGTATCTCCCCCCATAACGTAGCTTCCTTTGCACACCTTCTGATACTGTGACATGACCCTTATTCACACAGCTCCTCTATTGTGTAGCTCCATAACTCAGACAATGTAGTTTATAGTCTCACGCTCCGTTGCAGCTCCCTGGAGCACTGAGATTATTCTGTCATGCACTTTTCCCAGGAAAGTTTCCCTGTTCAGCTTTGCGAGCTAAATTGTACCCCCATCTGTGATTTCTTTGATGACATAGGGTCCCAACCAATGCATTTGAAACTTTCCTCGAAATTTAGCGAACTTACTATCATATAATAAAACCAAGTCATTTACTGTAAATGTGTACAACTTGATGTGTCGATCGTGCCATGCCTTTTCATGTTTGTTTTGTACTTGCTGATGAAATCCAACCAAGAATCTGTCCTCTTTGAGCTCCATCAATTGCGCGAGCTATTCTTCCAAGGCTCTTCAGTCTGCCATCCCTGTGAAGGCTACTATGCGTAGACTAGGCATGATATATTCCATAGGCATCACAGCTTCTATGCCATAGACCAATTGGAAGGGTGTCTGACCTATTAGTTATTTGCAAGTAGTCCTGTATGCCCATAATACTTCCTGAACACACACGTCCCAATCATTTTGCTACCTGTTGAAAATCTTTGTCAGTGCATTCTCTAATATCTTATTAAAGGCCTCCACTATTCCATCAGCCTAAGGATGATATGGTATACTTTTCTGATGGTAAACCTGGAACTCTTCTGTCAGCACACTAATCGTTTTATTGAGGAAGTGCATATTGTGATCACTCATCAACACTTTTGGGCACCCACACTTGGTTAGCATGTACTGAAATAAAAATTTATCTAGTGTAGCCCCTATACAATCCTTACAGGTTGTGCCTCCACCCATCTGGTCAAATAATCTGTTGCGGTGATGATGTATCGCGCACCTATTTTCCTAACGGAGGGTTGAATCGGTCCTACAAAGTCAATAACCCATTTCTCAAATGGTTGTAATGACACCTGAGGATTCAGAGGTAGTTCATCCCTTCGTGATGGCCTGCCCATTCTTTGACATGTATCACATTCCTTACAATATGCTTTGGAATATTTATGCAGCGTAGGCCACCACAACCCAACACGCAAAATCTTTTGTGTTGTTGCCTTTCCTACATAATGACCTCCTGCAGCTCCTCCATGAGCCTCCGCAAGGATGTTGGTTCTTTCAAAATCGAGCACATACCATTGGAGTATCTCATCCGCTCCCATTTTATACAAATGTCTGACAATTACTGAGAAATCAGCCACGCATACTACCAATTCTTTCTTATGTTGATTGGTGTAGCTTTCTAGAGCTGCCCCTGTGGTAAAAAAGTGGATAATATCCGCAAAGTGGTTGTCTTCTATATGCATCATGAAGACTTGTGCGTCGAGCAGATCTTCCTCCAAATTAGTAGGCTCCTCTCCCATTTCAATGCACGAAAAATGGTCAGGTCCTACATTCAACCTTCCTGGATTGACAATTACTTCAAATTCGTATTCTGAGAATAACAGTAGCCATCTTCATATCTTCCCCCCCAACATAAGCTTATTGACTAGGTAATTCAAGGTAGAGTGGTCTTTGTACATCTTGAAATGTCTACCCAACAGATAGTTTCAAAATTTTTGGAGCACATATACCATAGCCAATCCTTCACGCTCTATTGTCGAATAATTCTTTTAAGCCTTGGACAAATTCCTGCTCGCAAATTCTATAGGATGATCCATCTCTCCTTCACTAGCCTATGTCAGTACTACTCCCAACACAATACACGAGGAATCAACATGCACATGGATTTCCTTCTTCCAATCCAGGAAGATCAATATCAGTGCAGTGACCATCTTTTCCTTCAAGACATCTAGATTGTGCTAACATTCTTCATCCCAATAGAATGTAGCATCCTTCTTTAGCAAATTCTCCATGGGCTCGATAATCTGAGCATAAGCCTTGATGAATTTTCGATAGTACCTAGTATGGCCCAGCATTGTGTGCAACTGTTTAACACTCCTTGTGGCTTCCAAATTGATTATTACCATGATCTTGGCAAGGTCCACCATGAGTGATTGCTTGCATACCACATGGCCCAGCAAAATCCCAAAGAGGACACAAAACAAACACTTCTTAAGGTTCAACTTAGTCTGATACCTTCAACACATATCCAACATTAAGAGCAGACTTGATACATGGCAGTTTACTAGCCCAAACATTGTCTAGTCATCAAAATATACCTCCAAGAATTTCTGAATAAATTCTTTGAATGCCGCAATGAATACATGAGAGAATATCTTCGGTGCATTCTTGAGTCCAAAGAGCATCACTATGAACTGAAAACACCCCCATTCCATCGCGAAGGTTGTTTTACTCCTATCTTCTGGTGCAACCTTGATCTGATGGTATCTAGAGAACCCATCAGTAAATGGGTAGACCTCCTACCCTCCCACATTGTCTAGTACCTCATCAATAAATGGTGTTGGGAAAGGATCATGAACATAGGCATCGTTAAGCTATCTTAGATCTACGCAAATCCTTATATTTCCATTCTACTTCATTTCCTAAACTACCATTGGGCTCACCCAATCAGATTCCTCCACTGGTTCAATAATACCCACCTCAAGCATGTTGTCCAACTCCAAGCGGGCCTTTTCCTTGCATTTGGGATTAAGGCGATATGGCCTCTACTTAAATGACTTCGCATCCAGTTTCAAAGTTATTTTCATCACTCCCAAATCTCCTATGATGTCGTTCAAGTCTAAAAATTTTGTAGGAAAAAGATCCTAGTACTCGCGGAGTAACTCAACAACTTTATCCACTGTGGCATCATCCCAATAATTTGCGATCTTCGTGAATTTAGACTCCGCTTCAATACCAAAGTTTACCTTCCTAGTCTTTAGCGATGCGGTGATATCTAGGTTCTCTATCTATAGACCTTCAACCACATGGTGGCATTTCACTTCTGGGATATTGAGATTCCTTGGATCCTCATCCTCCACTTCATCAGTCATATTATAGCATTCCAACTCATGGCGCAACTGGGTGCTCCAATTTGGTTGAACCAATTCCAAAGGATCCTATGGATTTCGAAAGATCACTAATGGCCTTAACCTCTTGTAGCGCCTCATCAATGATTTCAAACCTATCTTCAAAGTTGAATGTCCTTAATAATCCTTCTCTTAATATATCTCACTCCGCGGTGCCATGGAGAAGCTCTATTTACAAATACCAATTCATAGGGATTAAATCCAAAGTGTGACAGAATAAATGCACCCATTCTAGCTACAGCTCCAATCCATACACTTTAGTCCATTTTGTGAGATGATCGTGCAGATCATTCCTCCCATAATATTTCTCAGTTAATCGTACTTTAGGGTGAAAAAATATCATCCTCATCATCCTTCTGTAATTGTGCCACTCATCAAAGTTGTCTTTGTGCATACCCCACCACCAAAAAGGCATAGTGTGTAGTGCCAAATCTAGTACCTGAAAGTGGTGATACTCTAGAACTTCTCTTCCAAAAGAATCCATAAATTTATCTACGTTAGTTAAACCATTGTAATAAGGTAAATTTCTTACCTATGACGACACACAACGTAATGATTTAGTCATCATATTGTAGCATAGTGTGGATACTTCGTGTAGCCTATTTTGCCAATGTTCCAACTCTTTGTCTGAATCTGAGGTAGAGGAACTTTCATGGTTCCATGAAATTCGTCCATCAACTGTCAGATTAACCCAGTCTTTGTCTCACCTTGTTATTTTATAGATCTGATCCAAATTATCATCACTTTCCTCATAGTCACAGACTAGTACAGCATAGCACGGTCCTGCTGTAGGGTCCAATGGTACTACAACGTGGAGTGTTTCCTTTCAAACGACATTGTCCACTTCTTCAAATCGATGACCCCATTCATGTCGATAACCCAATCAATTCCTAGGAGCATGGGGTATGGATTGTTATCATCAACAATCTCTATTACTTCAAAATCAGCCAACGTTCTTGCACCTTCTATATCTATGGTAACTCCCTGCAATCATCCCATACGAATAATATTTTGCTGGTTCAACATCCTTAGTTGAAGCAGATACCACTGCAGCGTAGATCTTCCCATTCTCTCCTAGGTATTTTTAGGAAATACGTTCACATCAGACCCGAAATCCAAAATAACTTGGTCCATCTCATAGTCTCCTATTTGTGACCTCATCTCGCCCCCTTTTATTACCTTATGCTTACCAATCTTTTCAATTACAAGGGGTCCATCAGGAGCATTATCCTTACTGGCACATTTGTTTATCAACTCCTGTAGTCCTTTCATAGCCTTTATACCATGAAATAGTTTCATACAAGTCTCCAAGAAGGTGCTAAGCATAGAGGGGTCAACCTCTATAGGAAGTTTTTCCTGACTTCTTGAGGTAGAGGCCTTAGTGAAGCTTTTCTTCCACTTCCATGAATTTTTCCTTTTCACGCTCTAGATCAAACCCAACCTCCTTTTCTAGAGCCTTGCAAACCTATCCACCTTCTTCAGGTTGTTTTCCCTTGTCATCACCAGTTGCAATCCCTCTTCGCAGCACGATATTCACATCTGGGTCCTCTTCGTGGGGCTCGACCCTCATCATCTGTAAGTTCTGGGTAGGATGCTGAGGTTACGCCTTCTTCTCTTGCATCATGGCCATAAGTACATGAAATTCTTTGATTGTGTTGTCAAACTGAGTGCAGTATTGACATGACAGGCATGTCTGATTTGTACACTTCCACGCGTAGTGTCTTGGCATTTCGTAATTGTAACAAATGACCTACCGACGACCCCTACCAGGTCCTCCTCCTCGACCTCATCCATACCCTTGATATTCTGTGCATGTTCCCCTAGTTCCTTGATTCAGAAGTCGAGTTTTTTCTTGCATTTGATAAATAGGTGTCCTCTCCATCATTAATTCATAGCTTCGACAATGGTGCTCATCATGGCCCATAGATTTGCAGAAATCATAGAACAATTGTTGTGGCATCTGTACAAAATTTTGCAGCAAATGACAATTTTTTGTTACATGTTTTCTGGCTACTTGGCAGATATCGTACCATAGCGTGGGTCTCGTACTTAGTCCTATTGGATCTTCCTGCCTTAAGGGCATTGACCCCCCTCCTGTGATGTAATTCGTGAAGATAGGACAATGATACTTATCATGCCCCTGGTTTTTTTACACTTGAGACACCAAACTTCTTCACGCACCTTTGGTCATGCTACTTTCTCTTTTTTCAAGCTCTGTAGTTCCAAGCAAAGGTTTTGCAGCTCTACATGTATCTTCTGAACCCCCAACAAAGCATCCTAAATAGGAGTTTCATACAATCTCATCGCGATTTCCAAGGCTTCCACCTGAGTTCCTATATTTTGCTGCGACAAAGCAATCCTTAGGTGGGGTAGGAGCACAACTATAAACCAATCGTGGTGCTGACTATCTGTGAGATTCATATTAGCTTCACAGATCTGCACCTCAATCTTTGATCTAGCTCCCATGGCGTCTCACCGAGCCTCATCATGATTTCCTTAAATCCAATTACCGATTGTGAGGTAGGTTTAGGCTTAACGAATTCCTTGTTCAAAGCGGTCTGAGTATCTATCAATGATGTCAATGGGTTACCAATGCAATACTTAACATACCATGTCAGCGTGTGGTCCTGCAAAGCGGTGACTAACTGCACCTTTTTTATATTATCATTCGTAATTTGTTGTGCTATCTGCACAACCTTCACAACAAACCAAAACGGATATGGATCCTCACTTCTTAAGCCCTTGAAAAGTGGCAACTTCATCATATTCGACATGTTGACTAGTGGCGGTGGTGGTGGCGGTGTGGGTGAAGGTGTATGTTGTGGAGGTGAAGGTGGAGGTGGTGTGGATGGATGGGGTGTCCACGGAAAACCCTACCTTATCAACTGGAAAATGCTTTGTGGTGAAGCCTGTGTTTCTCCCTTGTCATCACTTGAACGAGGTCAAATCAATGGACTATATTCAGGACCTGCTTTTCCTTGATTTCTAAAGCTTCATCCACTTCACGTAGATCCAAACATCAAGGTAGTGGCATAACCTGCTTTTCACACAAGAGTGTCTTAATCCAAGGATTCACAGATCTCAAATACTTACCTCACAGTCCCTTGAAGAAGCGTTGCTCTGCTTCACTGTAACTGACTAACGTATCAACTGTGAACTCTATAACAAATCCTCTGATGACTCGATCAAGCTAGTGATCAACTGTGTGCAAAATCTTATCTTTAGAAGCTTCTAACCTCCACATGAGCTTCGGGGTCCACACTATTAGACTGTTAAGCCTCCACCTTCATGGTCATCTGCCAATTTAGTGATCCACTCATAGAGTTTGATTGGGAATGTGCAGAAGAAGGTTTCATGTATTTCTGTGTATAAATACCTATCCAACAACTATTCTTTCGTTAGGTGTGATTCTTGTTTTCTTAAACCGTGAATTCATGGATCTTTCTATCCAGCCATTTCTCAATTTCCTTCTTGGTCAGATTTCAGTGATGCAACATCACACATCTCTTTATGCAGATTTTGGTCCTGGCAATGGAACCATTTATTGGCTTAGGGGGTCCTAACCTAGATTCAGAGTTAGTTGTGCCAAACAAATCCCTACACTATTGGCCCTTTTGGCATCAATTCGTGGTGCGCAAATAGAAGTCTCACCCGTAGCAGTATAGGGGGATGTTGGAACCAAGTTTCCACACCCAGAGATCAATGTGATGTCCTTTTGGTGACCTAGGTCTACCTTCGTGTACATTTCTATGCTCCTACAGCCTAATGCTGTAACTTCCCTTAATCGACCTCTAGACCTCCACGAATATCTACGGTTGACTTTTTTAGACCTTGAATAGGCAAACTAGCTACTTACACGTATCTTATATTTCGGTTAGATCAGTAATTACTCAGAATTAGCTAAGTGTTCGGTAACTTTAACAGAAAGCATTATGATCTTTGTGTAATCACTTAACATTAATTGCATTCAGATAACAATACAGACCAAGTAAATTCGTGCATCAATACATAATTATTTTATAAAACCATCCTTCATCATAACATATAGGGCATTCATACATAACAGAAGCAAAGCAACTAAAAACATGAATTTCTGTAACAATCTTCTTATTGATATTCAATAGAGGTTTAAAAACTCAAAACTTCCCTGTGCACTCACCTGTAGGGGTCTATGCACTCAGTTGTGGACACTACTCTATGCCTCTATGCACTCAACTACAAACCCTTTTCCTCCTCTAAGACTTCTATCTTAATCTTCCTTCTATTGACCCATTTTATTTATCATATCTTATCATGCCTTAGACTCTCTAAGACAGACCTATTTATACAATCCCATGGTTCATGGACCATGGGTAGATCTTCAAAAACCGACTCAAGTTACATAAAAGAAGGGTAAAACCCTTTTTGACTCTTAACTAGATACATGCTCCGCGACCACAATTTGTGGAGACTTTACATCTTTTTACATCAAAACTTAGGCTTTTGCCCCAAAACCTGGGTTTTTTCCCCAAAATAGACCCAAGGGACCCCATCCCAACAACATGTCCTAAAGACAACTACCCTATACCCTTCATTTACCATGTCATCGATACTTGTTTTGGTCATGAGGATTTATCCTTCATGGATGGCTTCTTAGGGTATAACCATATTCAGATACACCATACTGATAAGTATAAAACTGCTTTCACAACCCATGGGGAACATTCACATATTGAGTCATGCCCTTTGGCTTTACAAACATTATTTCCAATTTTCAGTGGCCCATGAATTATATCTTCCATGATCTAGCTCATCTCATAATGGCCTATTTGGACGACCTTACAGTACGATCCAAAAATCTCAAACCATTTGGAAGATCTTTGCCTAGTATTCAAGAGATGTCAACAATATAACGTATGTTTGAACCCTCTCAAGTGTGTAATTTTCATTAATGCAGAAAGACTATTGGGATTCATTGTTTCCCATAAAGGTATTAGATTCGACCCTCTAAAGATTCAAGCCATCAGAGAAATACCAACTCCAAAAACTTTAAAGTAGTTATAGAGCCTCTAGGGTAAGGCCAATTTTTTACACCGTTTTGTTCATGATTACTCCACTTGCGTGCACAAATTATTATGTCTTCTTCATCAGGACATCCCCTTCCAAAGGCACGAATAGGCCCAAAAATAATTTAAAGCACTCAAAGATACACTATCTCAAGCTCTGTTGATTCACCATCATGACCACACCAAAGATTATACCCTCTACCTATCCGCATCTGAGGTAACCATAACAGGGGTATTATTCCAAGATGGACCTGATAATAGAGAACATGTTATTTATTACATTAGCAAGAACCTCTCAGGGCCTGCCTTGAAGAATGAGCCAACAGAAAATACATCATTATCCCTTGTACACTTCGTATAGAAGCTTCAACATTATATCATCTTATAGACCACAATCGTAATAGCAAATATTAACACCGTGAGATATTTTCTCACGCGTCAAATTATGAACCACAAAAACGCCTGATGGGTAGTTATCCTTCAATAGTTTTACCTACAGTTTGCTTCCCCCAAAAGCAAGAAGGCTCTTATCCTTGTAGAGTTCATCGAAGATCTCCCTATAGAGTCCCAAGGATACCTCGCCAATGATTATTTCCCTGATGAACATTTCTTATTCATATCTATGGATGAACCCTGGTATGGTGACATTCTCCTCTCTCTAAGAACTTAAAATTTCAACCTCGATCTTACTCGTGATGATTGATGGTGCATTCACCATTGAACCCCTTGGTACCTTCTCATGGGCAATGTCCTCTATCGTCAAGGCATCAACACCATTCTTTGTCGATGTCTTACTCTAAAGAAAGTTGAGCAGGTCTTAAATGACTTTCACAAGGGAGCCTGTGGCAACCACCTATCTAGGATGGCCACTACTGAAAAGATCCTTTGTGCTGATTATTTTTGTCCCACATTGTTTCATGAATGTATTCAAGAAGTTAAATCATGTGACCATTGCCAGAAATACGCTCACAAGGCCCGAGCTCCACCTACTCCCCTACACCTAGTCATTGTCGTAGGCCCTTTTTACAAATGGGGCATGGACTTCATGACCTACAATCCTTTGTCCTCTAGCATTCATAAGTACAATCTGGTTGCCATTGACTATTTCACAAAGTGTTTTGAAGTCATTCCCACTTATAATAACACTGCCTAAACCAAAACCCAGTTTTTCTTTAACCATGTTATAACACAGCTCAGTGTTCCGAAGGAGTTTGTCTTAGATCATGGAAAACACTTCTAGAATGAGATATTTCAAGAACTATCCAAACACCTTGTTTTTTCTCATGAGTTTTCTTCCCCATACTACCCTCAATCTAATGGCCAGGGAGAAGTTGTCAACAAAGTACTCAAAACAATGTTACTTAATATGGTGAACAAACACCAAACCAACTAGAACCACTTGGTTTTCTCTGCCTTATGGGTGTACAACACACCTATCAAATAGTCCACAAGATTCACACCCTTTCAACTAGTATATGGGGTTGAAGTTGTTCTCCCCATTAAATGCAAGATCCCTACCTTACACTCAGCCATCGAACACCTCTCAGATACCTCGCCTTTAGAGAAAAGGCTAGTACAACTGGAACACATTGACAAAACTCGACAGGAATATCTCTAGCATATAAATGTACACAAAAGAGTACTAAAGCTTCGTTTGGTTGCAATATCACTCCTCATTCATTTATAGAAGGGGAGGTAGTCTATCGCTATGATGTTCCCAAATAAGATTTACGACTAGGGTATTGAGATATGTTTTCAATGATGGAAACAGGGTGATGGAAACAGAGTGTTTCCTAATAGTCAATAGGTAGCATAGGTGTCCAAGAAGGAAGCATGATGGAGCAGCATGACACAATAGAAGCAAAAAGGTATGAAGGATTTGGATCCAATTCTAGAGCACCATATCAACTTAGGTGCAATTATAATCCACCTAGTTGGATAGATATTTGAAATACCTTTCCAATGGTATATGGAAGTCTCAAAATGGCTTCTTGGATTGAAATTTAGAACTAGTCAAATTTTGGTGACCCCAAGTCCAAAATAACAGAGTTAACGGACATTTTGGAGGACCTTTGGCACACAACCAAATTTTGCACAAGTTCCAAGATAGGCAGATCCTATAAGTAAGAGCTTAGAGCTCACGTAGGAAGCCACAGTAGCAGTGAGGAGAAATTTGACTAGATAGGAGGAAGCCTAGAGGCTTTGACCCAGAACACAAAGGGAAGGTACGAGTGAAAAGGGTTGGGACATTACAGCTACACATTTTCCAATGGGGACCGAGCAGGTGGATCCCACTTAGTGGTAATACCCTAGTGGGTTATGAAAAATTCACTTAACAAAAGCGTCAAGAGATAGAGGTGTCAAGAAATGTAGACATTACCAACTTTGACACCACAGACCAATCATGGAAGAGATGGGAGGACCCCGAAGACAACCAAGCCCGCAAGGCCCAACCTGGCGAAATAGTTAGAATTATGATTTTTGCGGCAGTACTGGAACACAGTGGCTCCACTGGTAACACAACAGAAGCCAACGGATGGAGAGAAAAGTGGTTCCCACTAGAAAAGTTCATCCCAGTAGATGAACCCTGACAGGTTCATAAAGGGACACAAACATAAAAGGATGGGATAGAGGGGGCTCCAGAATAAGCCCCAACCCTTGTCAGTTTCGCGAAGAAACCAAGGGCATGGAGTTTAAAGGGTCTTGTAGGCTCTAGCAATAAGATAATCGATGGTCTTGTGGTGAGATCCTGGTCACTTTGTGTAGGGGTGAGACCAAAGGAAGAAAGAGTAGAAAAATAAAGGAAAAGGCTAGGAAGCCAAAAATTAAAATAACAAAGGGGTTGGTTGCAAAATAGGCCTCGGATAAATTATCTCTCTCATCTGATAGGTGGATAGTGTTGAATTTCTATGACCCTAGTGCTAGGATAGAATCTTCAAATATTTGATGCTACCAAACCAAGAATCTCAACAAAGATACTTTTTGTAGAAGAATATAAATAGTAGTAAATCATACATGCACATGTATAGAAAACTTTTTACAAAATATTGTACAAATATGTACAACCCAATATTAGTTATATTAAACCAATCAAAATAATACAACATTCTATGGAATACAAGATATAATGATAATCATGTTGCAAACTATATGTCGTATCTTGTCCTGTTGGTCCCTCTCTCTCATTCTGCTCTTTAGTTTCCCCTTACTCCATCAAAGGACAACACATAGAGTCTCCAGGAGGGTTGCCACCTATCACTATTGCAAGTCACTTCTGCTATAATGAACACAGGCTTATCCAATCTTCTCTTCTAGGTTGGCCAATACTTGAGACCCTATTTTCCTTCTAGTAGATTCTTTCTTCCATCAAAGAGCTACACATAGGCTCAACAACTTCACCCAAACTTCAGTGGTCAAACTCTCCTTATGGTTGCTAGTCATGGTCTACTTTGGGTAGCTAACATGATACCCTCCACCAGTCCAATGGCACCCAACACTTCACTGCAACATATGCTCCTAGGAGGGACTTTCAAACATCAATACAATTTCTCCAAATGGCTCCCACATCCTTCTACAAATTATGTCCACAGATGGACACCATCCCTTGCATCAAATCAACCAACAACCATCAGTACATACCTTGTTTTTGGGTCTATTTGACTATTGTAAATTTTGGTTATGGTTAGAGTTGATAGCTTACTTCTATAGATCCTCTTTTCTCCACCAAAATTTCCCTTAATAGTTGTATATTTGCTTCGTAAACTTCCTCCTATATTACATAGCTCCTTAAGACACCTTTTCATCCCTTAATCCCCTCACGAATCCCTATTCTAGGTATAGTAAGGCTTATGGCCTACTTCAGTTTTCAACGACCTCATGAATAGAGGTAACACCCTCACAAAACCACCCTTTTATAGTCTCGAACACCCTCTCTCCAAGTGGTTGTATCCATCACTCAATTCATACCTACAATAAACACTTAAGCACCCACAAACTGCTCATAAATTACCTCCAGTGGTCCAGGTGGATCTTCAGACACAGTGGCATGGAAAATCTCAAAATGCAAAGTGGTAGAAAAGAAATTATCCTAACATCAGATCGAATTTCTCATCACCTTGATTCCAACGGTACGAATGACACTCCAATCCAAGTCTAAAGGATGAAGTTATGGCAGAAATAAGGTTGTCTTGTTCCTTTGAAAAGTGAGGCTTTTTCCTAAAAAAATAGGCTTAAAGCATTAAAAGGGGAAAATCGCAATCGGAGGAAAGAGATAGCTGATATCAATGATTTTAGGCACACAATACCGGTGTTGGGCAAAGCCGACTTGTGATCAACGATCTTTGTGATCGGTAGACCAGAACCCCCAGGCCGTTGTATAAGTGGGATGTCGATGCAATCGACTGACGCCGATATCAGTGATCAGCGATCAGTGGTAGGCAATCCCTGATAACATGATTATTGGACCAGAACTAGGCCGATTTGCAATGAAGGGCTGGACCCGACGGGTCTATAAGCTCGATTTAATATATTTTGAAGTCCAGTTAAAAGGGCTTTTGGTCGGGGTTCTCCCAACATTCTGTGTATTATCCTTTTAAATAGAAAAAGGCCTATTTTAAAGGGGTTTGTTTCCCACCGATCCTTTCAAGGAAACAACTTCCATTATAGAAAAACAATCTCTGATATAAGCACTCCTTTAACCAAAAGAGACATCATAAAAGCCCAATGATTGGAAAATTACGGGGGAGAGGATTTTCTGGTACACAATCCGAGGCAATAGCTTGTAGGAGGGTCGATTGATCATTTTGTCTGAATTGGGAAAATTTTATATGGTTTCTGCCCCTCTCAATGCCACAGACACAATGGTTCTATCCATCTCTCCATCTAAGGTCTCCATTTCATAGCCATTTTCCAGAATGGAGGTATAAGCCTCTTTTTATGTAACTGGTGATTGTAATTCTCTTATTTTCATGCCATTTAATGAATGAAGGCCTCCCCATTGATCAAGCAGGGCCCGGATACGTAGTCTGAGTTGGACGAACTCCGTTATCAAGTCTTGTTGTCTTCTTTTTGTTCCTTTATGTGTTTTCTTCTTCTTTCTTGTGTGCACATTAGATTTATGTGTTAAGATACAATTTTCACATGTGATTCTTTTCATACATCTATAAGCAAAATATCCCTAGATCAAGTGGTATCAGAGCAGGTATTCTTAGATGTGAATTTCATGTTTGTATGCTAACAAGAGATAGACTCTGAAGAGGCAAAAGGGAATTAGATCCTTTCGATCCCGAAGCGGGGCATGCACATCGAAGGAGAAACATGGCAGAAGATGAAGCTCATCTTGAAGAGGAGCGCAATTTCCGCAAGACCTTCTATTCAATGGAAGAGAATATCAGTTAGTTGGTTTTAAGGTTGGATAAAGTAGAAGAGAGGAACCCAGAAGAACAGGGTTCAGTACATGGGAATGGTGGAGAAGAACCCCCTCCTTCTCCTTCAGTGAGTGAAGGTTCTCCTTCCTCTCACCACCATAATCGTAGAAATTCAAAGGATGCATCTAAGAAACCTTTCTTTAAATTAGATGTGAAATTTGATCTTCCCATATTTAATGGTGAAAGTAATGCAGAGAAGCTTAATAATTGGATTAGGAAGATTGAGGTCTACTGTAGGGTTCAACAAATTGTGGAGGATGAGGCAAAGATTCAGTTGGCCTCTGTACGGCTGAGCAACACCACTCTCGTTTGGTGGGAGCAAAACTTGCAGCACAGTAAGAATGTGGGTAACCTCTTTTCCTCATGGCCTCATTTTGTTTCTGCATTAGAGGAACAGTTTTATCCTTTAGGATACAAGAAAAATGATTTAATGAATTGGCAGTATTTAAGGCAAGGCAAATGTTAGGATGTTCTAAGTTTTACAGAGGAGTTTAGAAAGAAAGCATTGAATCTAGGTATTGCACTTGATACACCTGAAGTTGTAACTAAGCATATTGTTTCATTGCATGGCTACATCAGGCATTCATTGTTGTTGTTTGAACCAACCACTATTGACACAGCTAGCGTAAAGGAAATTCATATTGAGAACATGGGAAAAAATGAAAGAGATGATCAGTCCAGAAAACCACCGTTCAAACCTCCCAATGGCAAATCTAAAGTGAAATGGAAAGGAAAGGAGAAGAAGATGGCAATATCCAAAGAAGGAGAAAGGCCATATTGCAATCATTGCAAAAAGGAAGGCCACGATGACAATCATTGTTGGAAGTAGTACCTAGAAAAGCGTCCAAAGAAGTATGGAGGAAAAGGGAAGCAAAAGATAGTGGCAACTGCACAACAAGACCTTGGATCGGATTTCAGAGATGAAGCATTAATCATAGTCGTGGAAACAAAAGGTACTCTTACACCTCATGTTAATTTTGAATCGCATGAAGGCACTAGTTCTATAAATGAGCCCCCTCCTAATGATCGAAAGAGAATTGAATTGTTTCATATCAGAGTTGTTGTAAATCATACTAAAGTTGAAACTATGTTTGATATTGGATCCCAAGCAAATTTAATCACAGAATCCCTGGTAAAGAAACTCGGCTTAGAAAAAAACCACACCCGAAACCTTACCCGCTTGGATGGATACATGATAAAGCGAAACTTAATGTAACCAAGAAGTGTAAAGTAAAATTTGTAATCTCTTCTAAGCTAGTGGATGAAGTAGAACTGGATGTAATACCATTGAATATCTATGGCATGTTGTTAGGGATTCCATATCTGTATGATAGAAATGCATTATTTTTCTGTCATGAAAACAAATACCAAATCACAAAAGATGGGGTAGAATATATAGTAAGGGGTCGTCAAAATAAAATCAATGCCAGCCTTGTAAGCGCTGGACAAATGAAAATATTGGTGAATTCTAGTAAGGGTTGCATGCTTATGGTTGTAAGGGAAAAAGAGGCAGAATTCACTAATGGTTTCCAAGGTTGTGATCAGGAACATAAAAAGGAATTATCTGAATTAATTTCTAATTATGATGAGTTGTTTCAGGAACCGAAGGGATTACCTCCGAAGAGGGAAATCCAACATGAGATCCATTTGTAGCATGAAACTCCTTTACCAGATATTGGCTTGTATAGAATGTTGACCATTGAGATGGAGGAAATCAAGAAACAGGTGCAGGAATTGCTAGACCAAGGGGTCACCAGGCCGACGACTTATTCGTGTGGCTCACGGATTGTCTTAGTCCCAAAGAAAGATGGCACATGGAGGGTGTGTGTGGATTACCGTGCACTAAACAAAATCACGGTGAAAAATCGCTACCCCCTTCCACGCATTGATGAATTATTAGATTAGTTAAAGAATGTTGTTTATTTCACCAAGTTGGATTTGCGCAGTGGTTATGACCAAATCCGAATTACAGAATAGGACATGTGGAAAACTACCTTCGAGACCAAATAAGGGTTGTTCGAATAGATGGTGATGCCATTCGGACTTTGCAATGCTCCAACCACTTTTATGAAGGTCATGAATGATCTCTTTCGGCCTTTCATTGATGAATTTTTTCTTGTATATTTAGATGATATACTTATATTTATTAAAAGTTGGGTTGAACACATGTGTCATGTAAAGAAAGCGCTTGATGTATTGAAAAAAGAAAAACTCTATGTAAGGTTGTCAAAGTGTGAGTTTGGGAAAACCTCTTTGGGTTACCTAGGTCATATTTTTGGTCATGGTCAGTTAAAAATTGATCTCTCTAAAGTTGAAGCAATTGTAAATTGGCCTAATCCTACTAGTGTAACCGAGGTCCGTAGATTTTTAGGTGCAGTTCAGTATTGGAGGAGATTTATGCTAATTTCTCTATTATTGCAACACCTTTGCACACATTGACAAGTGTGAAATAGGTATTCCAATGGGGAGGAAGAGAGCAGAAGTCCATCGAAACATTGAAGGAAAAGATCAACATCGTGCCAGTATTAGCCTTACCCAATCTCCAACAGTCATTTGAGATCAAAATTGATGCCAGCGATTATGCTATGGGAGCTATACTGATGCAGCAAAAGAAGCCGATTTGTTACCATTCTGAGAAGTTTTCTCAAGCTATGATAAACTATCCCACTTATGACAAGGAGCTTTATGCCTTGGTGCAGAGTGTGAAAAAGTGGAAACGCTACCTGATCGACAAGGAGACCATCATCCATACGGATCATCAGCCCTTGTAGTACCTTCCGTCACAAACCAAGTTGTAGCAATCTCGTCATTTCAGGTGGATGTGTTTTCTTCAACAGTTTCATCTGGTAAAAGTATAAGAAGGGCACCAACAATAAAGTGGTCAATATGCTATCTCGACCTCCTATTTCTACTTTTGTTATTTTGCATAACGTTTCATTGTCTTTTAAGAGTTATGTTGAACAATATGCTAACGATGAGGACTTTAAAGAGATTTATGCAAAACTAACCCATGGTTCACAGGTGGACAGCTATCACTTGCAGGGGAAACTATTGTATCACCTTGGTAAATTGTGTATTCCCACAGGGGAAAGAGTACATGTAATTCAAGAGGCCCAAACCTCTCTTGTGTCTAGACACTTCAGTGTCGAAAAGACTTTATGTCATGTACAAATATTTTGTTTTGGCCTCATATGAAAAACATTGTGACTCGTTATGTAAACGGTTGTGTGATGTGTTCTGTTACAAAGCCCTCTAATAGAAAACTCGGGCTCTACACACCACTTCTTATTCCAAGTCGTCCATGGGAAAGTGTGTCAATGGACTTTGTAGGAGGTTTTCCTTCGTCTAAAAAAAGTCATGACTATTTGTATTTCGTTATTGATTGTCTTAGCAAGATGTGTATTCTTACGCCTTGTAAAAAATAGATCACTATATAGCAGACTACTTCTCTTTTCTTTCAACATGTTTGGGTCCATTTTGGGCTACCCACATCGATTGTGTCAGATCAGGACTCTCACTTTCTTGGAGAGTTTTGGACTAGCTTGTGGAAGATGATGGAAACCAAATTGAAAAGAAGCATGACATTTCATCCGCAGACTGACAGACAGACAGAGGTTGTCAACCGTACCGTGGTACACTTGTTACAAGGCTATTGTGGGAAGCATCCCAAGTTGTGGGATGAGCATCTCCCATATGTAAAACATTCCTACAACTGAGTAGTGCATTCATCTATGCAGCGTTCACCATTTGAGACATGTTTTGGTTACTGGCCAAAGGACCCTTTTGATATGGTCTTTGGAAGGGAAGATGGCTCCAGTGGACGTAATGATAGGGACAAAGCTCAGTAGTTCATTCAGTGAATCCAATTGATTCACCAAGCAATACAAGACCAGTTGGAGAAAAGTCAAGCCCGTTACAAGGCTCGACATGAAAAACACCGAGTTGACCATCAATTCCAAGTGGGTGACAAAGTGTCGTTCCACATCAGCAAGGACATGATGAAGGGAGAAAGGAAGAAGTTGTGACCCATTCGGGATCGTCCATTCACCATTCTAGAGAAGATTGGAAACAATGCCTTTCGTCTTGATTTGTTGATATATATGTAGATGTACTCAGTAGTGAATGTGGAGAAATTAAAGCTGTATGAACCACCATTTATCATGGACACTGATGAGGTGGGCACAGTTCCTACAGTTGATGATTTTGCACCAAAATATCTCGATGAGTTACCTAAGGACATCATCTTGGATAGAAGAACTAGGAATTCACGGTGAGGAGATGTGGAATACCTTCGAGTTGGTTTCAAGGGAATGTACCCCAGCAAGGCCAAATGGCTGGAGAAGGACAGGGTGAAGGAACAATTCTATCACTTTCCAATTGACTAATGAAAGCTTTTGGCAGTCCAAAAGCTCCTCAATGGGGAGGATTGATCTAGGTGGATCTTTAGACATAGTGGCATGGAAAATCTCAAAATTCAAAGTGGCAGAAAAGAAAGTATCCTAACATCAGATCGAAGTGCTCGACACCCTAATTCCAATAGTGTGAACAACACTCCAATCCGAGTCTGGAGGATGAAGTTATGGCAAAAATAAGGTCACCTTATTCCTTTGAAAACTGAGGCTTTTTCCTAGAAAAATAGGCTTGAAGCATTACAAGGGAAAAATCACAATCAGAGGCAAGAGATGGCTAATATCGATGATTTTAGGAACGTGATATTAGCGCCAGGCAGAGCCGACTTGCGATCAGCGATCAGTGCGATCGGGGAGAATGACCAATCGGCAGACCAGAACCCACAGGCCATTGTATAAGTGGGATGTCGATGCGATCAGCCAACGTTGATATCGGTGATTGGCGATCGGTGGTAGGAAATCCCTGATAACATGATTATCGGACCATCGATATGTCGATTTGCAATAAAGGGCTAGACATGACAGGTCTACAAGCCCGATTTAATATATTTTCAAGTCCAATTAAAAGGGCTTTTGGTCGGGTTTTTCCCAATGTTCTGTGTATTATCTGTTTAAATAGAAAAAGGCCTATTTTAAAGGGGTTTGTTGCTCACCAATCCTTTCAAGGAAATAGCTTCCATTATAAACAAACAACCTCTGATCTAAGCACTCCTGTAACCAAAAGAGACATTATAAAAGCCCAATGATTGGAAAAGTACGTGGGAGAGGATTTTTTCGCACACAGTTCAAGGCAACAACTTGTAGGAAGGGTGATTGATCATTTTGTCTAAATTGGGCAAATTTTATATGGTTTCTGCCCCTCTTAATGCCACAGACATAGTGGTGCTATCCATTTCTCCATATGAGGTCTCCATTTCACAGCCATTTTCCAGAATGGAGGTATAAGACTCTTTTTATGTAACTGTTGATTGTAATTCTCTTCTTTTCATGCCATTTAATGAATGAAGGCCTCCCCATTGATCAAGCAGGGCCCAGAGACGTAGTCCGAGTTGGATGAACTTTGTTATCAAGCCTTATTGTATTCTTTTTGTGCCTTTATGTGTTTTATTCTTCTTTCTTGTGTGCACATTAGATTTCTGTGTTAAGCTGCAGTTTACACGTGTGATTCTTTTCATACATCTATATGCAAAAGATCCCTGGAATCCAGACTTGCGGCTACCTTGCTATGGTAACTTGGCCCTATTGTGAATGCAATTTCTCTCCAAAAAATTCCTCTATTCCCACATTTTGTCCCCTCCTAGAGGTCAGCCTAATTTTAGAGATGTATGATGATATTTAATTCCCTTAGATGGATAAATGAGCTCACACACACCTTATATTTATAACAGAGATAAGGGATTCTTAAAAATGTCATTTTATGTCTTGGCACGCTATCATAAGGCTTACTAACATTAATTCGACCTTAACCTAGTGCCACCACGCCGAGCATAAATTTCAAGAATTAATAACTCCATTTCTACAACTTAGAATCAAATGATTTTATATGCGTTAGATTGGTATCAATGAGTACTATCATCCTCATCCATCACAAGTCAAAATGTGTCCACGGTTTTGGCCCAAGTCATGATGGGTGAAAAACCCCAACCTTGGGTTCCAAGCCCACAAGTGACTCTTATGGTGCTCCATCCTCCACACCCTAAATTCTAGGGCTTGGAGTACCCCACAAGCTACTCAAAAATCAATAGACAGGTGTCAACATATTATTGGCCCGTTGGAGACGACATGGATGGTCATCAGCATGATGTGGTCCAATGAGAGTTGGACATGTGGCATGTAAATTTGGTGTTTTTATGCACCCGAACGGCCCATATCTACTGAACACATGGACCACTCATGGGTCGACACATGGCATATGTGATGTTAGCATGACATCATCCAAATAAAAGGAGCCCAGAAGTTTTTTTTGCTACACAATAGAGAGTTAGTGAGATGATTGGGCATCGGGATGATGAGGAGATAACTCAGCCCAAATAGCTTTTTAATTGCCTCATGTTAGCATTAATAGCACCCCACCAATACAGCTCATCCCGTAAGGAAGAGCCCAATGAGTTTATTATGGTGCACACAGTGAAAGTGCCAGGAAGCATGTACAAGACACGAAGGGTAGATAGCAAAACAATTGATAGCCAATCATAGCACGACTGGGCAGTCCCCATGGGACACGTCAACCCACCGGTATAACCTAAGAAAGTTATTGGGAGACACAAAGAGTATGTGTTGGGATAGCAAGGGTTATGGGCTAAGTTCCTGCACCAGGCCTTATGACATAGACAAAACCAAGGGCACGGAAGAAACAAGGAGCCACAGAGGCTCTGGGAGTAGCTAAGTGTTAACCCCATGGATTGTTTTGTGTAGAAACAAAGTGGTTGGGAAAAAATGAGCTCTAGCCTTTTGGGTTGGTCTTTGGTCACCTCTCGTATAGGTGTGACCAATGGTGCAAAGTTGTTAACAAAGGATTTTGGCTCGCAAAGGGCTCAAACAGGGTAAGAGCTTTCAAAGACCCATTCTTATGGTCCAAAATAGGTAAGGGAGCGAAAGAAAAAGGTGTTAAAGGCAAATTTGACAGGTTTGGCATTACTTTTGTATTAAAATTAAAAAGGGTTTCCAAGGCATTTTGGGCTACAGTAAAGTGTTGTGCATGGCAGCATGGCTTAACAACAATGGCATGAACTTGATAACAAGTATGAATGTTAAAAGGCCTTGTGGCTTGGCATGAATGGATGAGTTGGAAGCTCAATTTAGTGGTTGCAATAAGTAACAATTAAGTTGTACAAACCACAGTAGAGCACTAAATAGCATGAATGAGTTGGCTTTAGTTAAGTGGAGAAGTTTGGCAACTAAGAAAAACATAGTAGTAGTTTGCTAAATGCATGAACAATCTGCAACTTATTTAAATGGGAGTTTAGCTCCATTTGGTAGAAAAATTAGTTTAAGTAGTAAATTTGGCAATTAAGAAAAAAAACAGAAGCCCAACTAAATCCTATAAAATTCTAGAACAACATATTTGAGCAAGAAAACTCAGATTTTGAGTTTTGAACTACAGAAAAAAATTTGTGAACAACATGGAAGATAAAATAAGAAAACAATGCATTAGATTTGAAGGAAGTTAACCAAAGTTCAAATTAAAAATATTAGTCCAGAATTCCTTTAAAGGAAGAATTCGAATAAGCAGAATGTGGCTGAGATGAGAGGTGAATATTCATAGAGGGCTATTTGTGTGTTAGAGAGAAAGTTGTTGGTTGTTACATAGGTGTGTGTAGAAAAATTGCAAGCGCAACATGTGGCTGCAAGGGTTTATAGTTGCATGAGTTCAAGAAACAGATTGGGTGTGCAGCAGAACTAGGAGAGGGAAACAAAGTATTGTTGGATTTGATGAATTGTTTAGAAATTATAAATTACTAAAAGTGGTGGTGATTTTTTCAGCAATAATGAATTGTTGAAGGTGTTGGTGTTTTCTATCAGCTATCATAAATTGATAAATGTGTTTGTAAGGTGGCTTTGGTGAGGAGTAGTGGTGAGTAAGATTTATTTGATTATGAAATAAGTGGCCTATTGATCTGAGTATGAAAATGGATCAAAGATGGATCAATGAGGCTAGAAAGTGGTAGCTTGTATACCAAGAGTAGCAGCTCCTTCTAGTGGATGCTGGAAAAATCTTCTAGGGAAAGAGTTCCTTTCAGCAAAGATTGATAAAAGATCAGGGGAAAGAATCCCTTCCAATGGGTACTAGTAAATGAGCAGGGGCAAGGTTGCCTTTCAGCATAGATTGATAAAATAGCAGGGGAAAGTGTCCCTTTCAGTGGGTATTTGTGAACAAGTAGGGGCAGCAGTCCCTTTTAGTGGTAGCTAATAAACAAGCAGGAATTGAAGTTCCTTTCAATAGCAATTGATAAACCTACAAGTGGTAGCTTGTAGGGCCATGATTTAATCAAGTTGAAGCTTGTAATGAAAAGAAGATTGATGCCTTGTGTATATGTGTTACTGTTGGGAACGGGATCCCCCAAGGACAGTTTTGGGACTAAAAGCCCATGTTTTGGTTCAAATTTTGTAATAAAATTGTAAAGACTCCACATTTTGTGGTTGCGGAGGGAAAAGGTGTCATGAGTCATAAAGGGTTGTCTGCCCTTAGTTTTATAAAGTAAAGTCAGCTGCAAAAGACCTACCCATGGTCCGCGGAGCATGGGATTGTATAAAAATAGCTAAGCTCTAAGTAGTTTAAGAGTCATGGGTTGGAGTCAGATAGTCATAGCTCTGAAGTGAGAAGTCTAAGTTTCGGGTCGTAGTGTAGGTAGATGCTCGATAGCTGAGTGTGTAGAGGCCTAGGGTGGAAGTCTGCAACTAAGCGTGCGGACCCTTGCAGCTGTGTGTGTAGGGTGGATAGAGTCTGTAATCAGTTGGAAGATATCAATAAAGAGAAGTATTCTGCAAATTCTTTGTCTTTGTTCATGTTAATGCATCTTGACATGTTATGTATGAATTTCATTTATAATGCTTATATGATGCGCAAATGTATGTAATTACATTGGTTAAGTGAACACAAGTAAGAATATTTGTTTACGCGTTGCTAATTGTGATTAACTGATAAGATAAGTAAGATTCTTAAGATAACTTGATAATTTGTGCAATACGTTGCCTTAGCAACATGAAAGTATCTGAATTGAAGGTTAGGGCTATGTGAAGGCTAGCCATACCCTTTTGCGGAGGTATCGAAGGGAGGAATAATGGGTTAGGAAGACAGAGCCCTAGAACTTAACGACCTACGTGGAAGTAGGAATAGAAAGAATAAACTGACATCACGACCATCTTAGGGTGCGGAAACTTGGTTCCAACATCCCCCCATACTGCTTTGGGTGAGATTTTAGTCTGCACTCCACGATTTGATGTCGAAAGGGCTAGTAGTGTAGGGATTTGTTTGGCTAACTAACACTAAACCTGGGTCAGCCCCCCTCAAGCCAACAAATGGTCCCGTTTTTGGGACCAGAATCTGCATGAGAGATTTGTGATTTCGTATCACTGGAATCCAACTAAGAAAGAGATTAGAGACTGGTTGGATAGGAAGATCCATGAATTTGCGGCATAGGAGAATAGAAGTTCACGACTAACAAAGGAACAGTGGCTAGACAGTTACCTATATACAGACATACATGAGATCTTTTTATGTTCCTTTCTGGTTGAGCTACACGAGTGGATTACAAAGCTAGCATATAGCCAAGGGTGGTGGAAACTTAATGGTCCTATTGTTTGGACCCTGAAGCTAGTATAGAAATTGGAAGCATTAGAGGTGTTAGAGTTGGTCTGGTCAGTCCTCCGTCAGAGATCAAAATTCTTTATGCATTTCATGTTTAGGTGTCCCGCTCCATTCACCCAGCTGCATTTCACTAGGGGCATGCCATAATCTGGTGGAGAAGGTCATGCTAGTCATTCCCCCTCATGTCTGGCTCCTGCTGGTTCAGGAATTTTGTCAATAATCATCAAAGTCCATGACAGTCAAGGTCTGGTCCTTTAAAGGAAAAAAGTCATTTTCGATGTTTAGGACTAGGAATTCATCAATTTGGTCTTTGAAAATGTCCAGTAAAGCCATGCAGGCTAGAGTGAGGCCCTTACATAGTTATGATTCAGAGAGCTTCATCGTCATGTGGATAGAAAAGTCAAACAGTGTCATTTATGACAAAATTTTCAAAAAGGTCACCAGTCGATTTATTCAGATGCGGTCATGGTTTCTGTGGCCAAATGTCCTGTCATGCAATCCCTGCAAAGAGTGCCGAAAATTTCATCATTTGAGCTAAACTTTCAAAGGGAAAGTGAAAATCAGTGTGTTTTAAAGTCAGTGAAAAAGTGTCAAAACACAACATTAGAAAAATGGGTTTTCAAGGAAGCAAAAATTTAACCCATCTCTCCCAAGGCTATATATACAAGTTTTCATCAAAACCAAAGGCATTGTGCTAATCCAAGCCTTGGAGAAATGTTGCAAAAGGTGTGAGTGTGCAATTGCGAGTGTTTGAGTGAGTTGGAGGTGGTTTTAGAGGGTGTGGCGCACATACTCAGGGGCGCGGCGCACACAAAGCCTACCCGCAGTTCAAATCTTCCACAGGTGCGGCACATACCTAGGGTGTGGCACACTGGGCTTTGCGTGCAGCACACACAGACCAAGGGCCGAAACAAGTGCCCAATCACTTCAAAGTTTTGGTGAAGCCCATCAAATTGAAAGGTAGGCCTTATAACATCACTTGTCCATCAAGTTTTATCAATGATATGATGGTTTATAGCGATGTTTGAATGCAACCAAATGCATAAAATCAACCATAAGAAATCACTGAAAACCATGATGGCTAGGGTTTCTAAAGTGTGTTGTTAGTGCCAAGGTTCCTTTCCACCCATCATTTTCCCCTCACCTACCATTTTTCCTATCCTCCCTTTCTCATTCTTCCTAATATCCCTGCCCTAAATTACTATCAAACCCTCTCCCCTATCCCTCCACTATTTGGTCAACACAATACCCCAAACCCTACCCTATCAAAATACCCAAAATCCTCCCATATCCCTAAACAAATTTCTCCCTATAACCCCTATTCCCATTAAATTACTCCCTTCCTAATACTCCCTGTTTCATTGTTCCCCTTGGTAACAGATATTACAAAGGCACCCAGCCTCACACCATCATCAAAGGGCAGCCTAATCACAGTCCACACTGTAGTCATGACATCACAACATTCATGAGAGTATGAGATGGAGACACAAAGTGACTCATCCCCAGAAGAGCAAGCTCCCAGGATGCATCACAAGAGTGGAAAACATGTCAGGAATGAGCCCACTACCCTCACTGAATTACAAGCATGCCCTCTTGCCATGTCATGTTTCTAGCACCTAGCATGTTTTGAATTTTGTCAAAGGGTGGCAAATGTTAGAGTTCATCATGAGTTGGCTCGTCTATTTGTGCTTCATCTACATGGAGGTCAATCTATCTTTGCCATGGTCACTTTCACATTGAAACCCAAAGCTATATCAGTGGCAACAGGTATACCAAATGTTGGAGAACAGTGGCATAAGAAGAAGAAGGTGGATAGGCAACACTATGAGCCTTACATCAAGGCCAGATTCTTGAGTCAACTCACAAGAGTCTTTCCCTTCAGATACTTGAAAGATGAGTATGCTCCACTCATGAGATTGATCATGAAATACTTCGGTTGTGAGGGGAGGTTCTCTCGACTATATGCTTATCACATCCGGTTGCTCATGCACTTTACGAGGGTGAGGATGATGAACCTCCCATTTTTCATATGCAGGAACATAGAGAGAATGAACACCTTCATGCTACATAAGACCCCTCATCAGCAGCTTAATAGTGTGTACCACTTTGCTCTTATCCGGATTTTGGTAGATCATCAGTTGGGATTGCAAGGCATTGCTTGGGAGGACTTCATCTCCCATGACACTTTCAGCACATCACAGGTACTATCAAAACCAGAGCAGGAGATGGGTGGTCCTTCTCATCAGCATGAGCACCATGAGACCACTACCATGCCAGTTTTTGTTACATATCAGAGAGGCAGTAGGCACTTGTTTGCAGCAGCAAAGCAAGTGTTGTCTCCACCCATGGTGGAAGGGGCCTCACTTCCAACATCAATGACACAGGTACTAGACAAGGGCAAGAAGCCCGTGCATGATGAGGGGCCATCAAGTGTACAGGAGATCAATGTCATCCTCATTCAAGATGATGAGGCAGAGGCGGAGAATGCCCGACTTAGGATGACCATTCAGGAGCAAGACATGGAGATCCAAGACTTGATACTCAATGTGGAGAGGGCCAGATGGATCATCAAGTATCTGGAGCAAAGGAACAAGCAGCTTGAGGACCAACAGGCAATCATGGAGCTGCAAAGCATCTGTGAGAATCAACAAGCTGCCCAACAAAGGAGGATCGAGCTCACTACCTTGGAGCAAGAGATCAACAATGACCGTGAGTCATGGCTAGAGTGGGTCAATATCCACCTAAAGAGAATACTGGAGAAGGCCAACAGAGACAAAACCATGCTGAGGAGGATGTCTTGTCATTACAAGGCATGAAACATGAGTGCAAAGACCCGGATAAGGAGCTTGAAGGCCAAATTGAGCAGAGCAACAAAAGAGGCAAAAGAGAAAGATCGACTTCGAATCTTGGCTGAAGATTTTGTGGCCTAGAATATTGCCTCTTAGAGAACCTATAGCCCAAATTTAAAGAAATTTGGGATAATTTTGGTCACATGGAAATTTTTTGGCACAAACACAGGTCTTTTCTCTATACGGCCACGCCACCGGTGCGACGCGTAGGATTGGGAGCTCCAAATAAGAAATGGTTTTAATTTTGGATTAATCATGCAAACTCATGACTATTGGCACTTGGGCAAGAAATTTGGGCATGATTTGAGTCTCCAAGAGGTCAAAAACATCCAAAAAATGGCCTCACTGCCCCTATTTTGACACACAGGAAGCAGTCTTGGGAGAATGAAGATTTGGAGGGGCAAATGAGCTCGAAATTCAAAAATTCCACTTGAGTTGGAAAGTAGACAGGACATGCTTTCCAATAAGTACACTTGGGCACATTTTGGACTTCTGAAAGTGCCTCAAAACGGGCCTCAAAGTGGCGCGACGCATACAGAAAATGGCGCGACGCATATAGGAAAAACAGCCCAAATTGCCTCTGTTTTGCGAAATTTCGCTTTGCGAATTTTCATAAATGGGCCCTCTCATCTACACTTCACCTTTTTGGCACCAAAGGTGGCTTTTAAATTATTTATTTTCACTCCATATGGGCATCTATCCAAGTCACAAAGGAAGGCAAAGGGTCACCCAAGCCATTTGTCATGTTGCACCTGTAGCTGATGTTTGGCTCTCCACCTTCATTTTGTAATGATTTGAGTAACTCCCCAACCCTTGGGCGTTCTATCTCTTCATGGAAAATTTTATATATTGTATGAAAACAATTTGAAAAGGGTTGGTTTGCTTGTAACTTCTGGGAGACTGTGGGAAAGAAACTCAGTTTCTTCATTGTATATTTTTTACAGAGGATTAATGAAAGGCAACGACTCTGTTTCATGAGATTCATGTGGTTGTGAGTGTAGCAAATGTGTCTCTTATGTTTCATATGTACCTTGTTATGTTTCATAGCTCATTTCATATTCATTTCCAGTGAAATTTTCTAAGTTAGGTAAGGTAGAATTCAATTTTATTGCTCTGCCTGTGGGAAAATTTCATGTTCAGTGTTCATTCTTTTGTTGAAAAGGATTCATGTTTCCCATGCCCTTTTCACCCTCCTAAGAAATCTCTCCATTCCACGTTGCTTTCAAACTAAATTTCTGGACTCTCCGCCTATCTTGCCTCATGAAGTAATCTGTGCCTTTGGATTAAATTCTCTGTTTCATTAAGGTCCATTGGTCCCATACCATCCCAGAAACACAGTCATTCATAAAAATCACTTCTTGTATCCATATTCACTTACTAGCCTAAGATAAATAGTTCACTGTAAGTCATCTTAGGCCATTTCATTTATCTGTTCACCGAGCGTGACTCGGAGAGAGCCCTCTCCTGTTCTGGTAGGGCTAGCTACCAGACTGAGCGTGGTTTGTGGTTACCCTAAGTTTTCCTTCCTTCAGCCTAAGGCAGATTTAGGTGCTAACATAGTGGCGACCATACTAGGGAACAAATCAATCCCCTTGATTCTTAATAATTCTAAGCTTCCGGATGATAAGTTTAGGATTTGATAGGCTGAGTAAAGTTGGTTGTGTCCTTTGATTTTTCCCAATAGCACGCTGGCTTCTCGAAGATACACCAGAGCTAATCCAAATCCCGACCCTCCACAGATCTATGAAAATCCCAATTTGATTTCAAGAATTCATCATCAAGAAAGCTCTATATCACCTGTGCTCAAATCCCATTCATGCCCCGACATTTTTGAGTATATTGAAGAGCTAGAGTTTGATGAGCAGTTTGAATTATAGTTGTTCGAAACCAAGTCCGAAAGAGCGGTCGACTCTACTGTCCACAATCCACAATTTCTTGTAGACTTGGAGATGGAAAGGGCTAACCGGTCTATTGATAACTACATAGTAGCTCAGCTTCAAACTCCAATTTCTAGTCCCTTAAAAATTGTGCACACTCCACCAACACCTCCGACGAAAAATCCACCAAGAGTGATGGCTGCCCATTTTGCACCTCTCGTTTTGCCTCAAGTTTTAGATGATATGCCCACTGATACCAAAACAAAATCCCATTTTTTGATGGCACTCCTAATGATATTACTGCTCAACAACATGTGGACAGAATGGCAGATTTCTATGAACTACATGAGATCGATGCGGAGAATGTGGCAATGAGACTTTTTTTATAGACATTTGCAGGAGAGGTGAGGAGATGGTTCAGAGGTTTGCCGACTGCTCGTATCGCTACCTTGGCTGACTTACAAAGACAATTTTTGAACCGCTGGGAAGTGAAGAAGAATCCTCTTCAAATTCTGGCCAAATATGAGCAAATAAAAAGAAATGCTAGTGAGTCGATCCAAGATTATTGCACTAGATTCAATACAGTTTATAATGAGATTCCAGACAATCTAAGGCCACCTGTGGGACTAGCCATGTTGAAGTTCCCGGATGGTTTTGACGCTGACATGGCTTATCAGTTGAGAGAAAGGGAATCGGCCACAATGGAAGACATGCAGAAGATAGCGGTCAGTGTTGAAGCAAATCTGCTGACCAAGAGAGCTAGAGCAAAGGCGGAAAAGAAGATCACTGCAAAAGAAGAATCTTCCTTGGTAGATCAACTACTTCGGAAGGTAGAGTAGATGCTTGAAAGAGTGAAACTTGACAAACCAGAGCCACAAGTTAGAAATCCTAACTTCCGTGGCCAGCAACAACCACAGTATAGAATAAGACAGAGAGATCACCGATCTCAAGAGCCGATTGCACAACCAGTACAAACACCTTTGCAGCGAAATTTTGTGCATGGACTGGAATCAGATGAAGACGGGAATGTAATAGGCGAAGAAAATCATCTCTTTACTCCTGACGATTTGCCTACTTATCTCACTGAAGAGGAGGAGTATGCAGAGAATTCAGCTGCACACAAAGATGGAGATTTCATTCTAACAAGCGACACTGTCTTGGAGGAGCAATCAGATGAATACGAAAGAGGCTACATGAATGCTTTTTCTGCCCAACAGTAGCGATATTCACTTAGAAACAGAGATGTGCCAGTCAGACCCATTCAGAAAAAGAAGGATGTTGAAGCGTTAAAGAATGATCCAGTAGTTACACAAAGGAAAGGAAAGGAGGCGGTTGATCCAGAGAGTAGCAAATCAACATCAGCAGAACCATCACATCAGCAAGTTACATCGAAAGAAAGGGAGAAGAAAGGAATCCTAGTCAAAGAGGTAGAAAAGATTCCCGCTTTCAATTTAGAGAATGAGATTTCTAAACTAAATATATCCATCCCTTTGACTGAAATATTGAAGAACAACAGTTATAAAGGACAAGTATCTAAAATGTTGAATTTGGACCCAATGTCCGACATGGTGAATGTCGAAGATGATCAACCTGAAATGATTTTTGGGCCAGCATCAAATGGTGAGTCTACTGATAGTGATGTGCCACCTTTTTACATCAGTTTAAGGTTGCATGATTTTGTGTTACATAACGCCATGTTCGATTCCGGAGCTTCTCACAATCTCATGCCCAAGGCAATCATGGATAAGCTTGGTCTGGACATCGCCCGGAAATATCATGATCTCTATTCGTTTGATTCCAGCAAAGTAAGATGTATAGGTCTCATCAAAGACTTGATTGTGAGTTTTGATCAGCTCCCAATGAAGAATGTTTTGATGGATGTTGTGGTAGCAGACATTCCTCCAAGGTTTGGCATGCTTCTTTCCAGGTCTTGGGTAGCGAAACTAAAAGGGACACTACAACTCGATTTCTCCTATGCAATGATTCCAGTATTTGGACAAATGAGGAAATTGTATCGGGAACAAAAAATGAAGTACATGATCACAAGCAA
>APFE030688669.1:81788-152828 GCA_000404065.3 Pinus taeda
AGACATTTTAAAATTATTTTCAGAATACACCTTGACATGTGTGCCTCGTATACAAAATAGTATTGTTGATGCTCTTGCCAAGGCAGCAAGTAGTTTGAAGATCCCAATGAACTCTAACAACAAATTCGAAATTCATGTCAAGCATCATCCAACTGTTCTATACAATCAGAGATATTGGCAAGTGTTCCAAGATGATGAGGAGATTGATGATTTTCTGCAAAACAAAGGCAAGTTCAAAGAGACCTCAATTGATGAAGAAAATGACGATGGTAAAGGTAATGGTATAAATGAGGTATAGATTAATGAAATGGACGTGTTGCAGCTGAAGAATAACGTTATTCCCAAAGTCTTGATACCTCTAAAAGAACTCTTTGATCAAGATGATGTAGCCCGCAAGCCAATAGAGAAGGGTGTGGAAGAGGCCAATATCGGAACAGATGCAGATCCTAAATTGGTAAAATTGTCCAAAGCATTGCCGCCAAAGATCAAGGACAAATATATCAGTTTGATGTTTTCATTTGCAGATGTGTTTTCTTGGGACTATTCCAACTTAAAGACATATGATACTAATATAATTAAGCACACTATACCCATCAAGCCCAATCAAAAATCATTCAGACAGAAGTTGAGAAGGCTAAATACAAAGTTGCTGCCATCTATTGAAAAGGAAATCAACAGGTTGTACAAATCAGGGATCATTGTGCCAATCAGATTCTCAGATTGGATCTCTAACTTGGTGCCCGTAAGGAAGAAGATAGGTGAGATTCGCTTATGCATTGATTTCATAAATCTCAACAAATTTTCATTGAAGGAAAACTATCCACTGCCCAAAATGGACCATATACTTCAGCGAGTAGTGGGAGCATCTCGTATGTCACTGCTTGATGGTTATTCCGGATATAACCAAGTTTCTATCCATGAGGATGACTGAGACAAGACAATGTTCACCACTCCATGGGGAACCTTTCATTACGTTAAAATGCCTTTCGGTTTGAAGAATGCGGGTGCCGAATTTTAGCGTGCAATGGACTTGGCTTTTGCAAATGAGAAGGATGTCTTTTAGGTGGTGTATTTGGATGATTTGATGGTGTTTTCCAAATCTGATGAAGAGCACATGCACCATCTTAAAACAGTCTTCCTAAAGTGTAGAAAATATGGCTTGTCGTTGAATCCAAAGAAGAGTTTGTTCGCCATGGAAGAAGGCAAACTACTCGGGCACATTATCTCAAAAGATGGCATTCGTATTGACCCAACATGTGTGCAAGCAATTCAAAAATCAATCTGCCCCGGAATAAAAAAGAGATACAATCATTCAATGGTAAGATGAATTTCCTATGCCGCTTTGTACCCAATCTTGTTGAGCACCTAAGAGAGATGACGAACATGCTTAAGAAGGACAACCAAGTGAAATGGATGGAGGAGGCTGTAAAATATTTCAATTTGGTCAAATTGGCTCTTTCCTCAGCTCCCGTTCTAGTTAGCCTCGACTACACTCAAGATTTCGTATTGTTTTCATTTGCTTCGGAGCATACTATGGCAGCGGTGTTATTGCAGAAGAGAGATGATCATGAAAGACCCATTGCATTTTTTAGCAGAGCTATAAGAGACGCAGCCTTAAAGTACAACATCATTGAGAAGCAAGCCCTTGCACTTGTGAAGGCATTGAAAGATTTGCGGGTGTATATTCTACATTCTCACATTTTGGCCTATGTTCCTAACGCTACTGTAAAAGATGTTTTAGTACAGACCAATCCAGAAGGAAGAAGAGGCAAGTGAATTACAGCCTTGCTGGAACATGATGTGGAAATAAAGCCCACAAAGCTGGTGAAAGGACAGGGATTGGTGAAGCTAATGGCTGAATCAAACTTGCATGCCTTGGACATAAATCTAATCGTTGTTATGTCCGATGAGAATGAGGAAGAATTGTCAATTCAGGTATCGGAAATGTTTTCTCTTTCTCCATGGTATCCAGATATCATATATGTGCTTACAAATTTGTCACCACCGCCCGGCATGACTAGAAACAAAGCGAGAACACTCAAGTTGAAGGCTGGCAAGTTTTGCATTCTTAATTTTTCACTGTATTGGAAAGATCCCAATGACATCTTGTTAAATTTTTTGGTGGAAAAGGAAGCAAAGCAAGTCATGGAGGACTGCCACCAAGGAGACTGTGGTGGTCACCTTTTTGGAAGTCAACAGCAAACAAAATTCTGAGATCATGGTACTATTGGCCGACATTGTTTGCTGATGTATACAAGATGGTCAAGCGCTATCATAAGTGTCAGATTTTTGAAGGAAAGTGGAAGTTGCAGCCTCTACCACTCAAGCCCATAGAGGTGAGTGCCCCTTTCCAGCAATGGGGATTGGATTTCATTGGCGAAATTCATCCCGCCTCTTCTGGAAAGCATAGATGGATCCTCACAGCCACAGATTATTTCATGAAATGGATTGAGGAAATTCCCACCAGACAAGCTACAGATGGGGTAATCATTTCATTCCTTGAAAATAACATCTTGTCTCGCTTTGGTTGCCCGAATAAGCTAATCACTGATAACGCAGCAGCTTTCAAATCAGAAAGGATGGTAGAGTTTTGTCATAAATATCACATCATTTTGGGTCACTCAACTGCCTATCATCCACAAGGCAATGGATTGGTGGAATATTTGAACAAATCATTGGTCAACATAATCAAGAAGCTGCTGGAAATAAATAAGAAGTGCTGGCATAAGAGGTTGGTAAATGCGCTTTGGGCAGATAGGGTTAGTCAGAAGAAATCCATAGGTGTGTCACCGTTTGAGCTGGTTTACGGAGTTGATACAGTATTTCCTACCTCTCTTGCTGCCCTAGTTGTCAAACTCCTTCAGGAGGCCGATAGTGAAGAACATCCCATGCAGAGGAGGTTGAATCAAATGGTCCACTTGCAGTAGACCAAGGAAGAATTTTTCAAGAACACATCCAAATTGCAGAAGAAAATCAAGAAAATTTATGACAAAAAGGCAAAGGTGGATAAATTTCAATTGGATGATGTGGTGCTAAAGTGGGATGCAAGGAATGAGGAGAAAGGAAAGCATGGTAAGTTCGAGAACCTCTGAAAAGGTCCTTTCAAGATTGCAGCATATCGGGGGTAGAATGCCTTTCTTCTGAAGGAAATGAACAGGGAAGATTGTCCGGGAGGGCCGATCAATGGTCAGTTGCTCAAGCGGTATCATTTCTAAGTTATTAACGCTACTTCCACTGTCACTGTAAATACCATTTTATTTCAGTTTTGTTAGAGTTGGTCAAGTTAAGCCTTTAAGTCATTTCAATGTCAAGTTTGAGTTAGTTTTTTTTTGGTCATTTCTGTTTCATAAATGAGTCAGAGTCTTGTATTATTTGTCGAAATGATGACTCCATAGCCAAATGGATGAAGGCACTGTCTAGCTCTTCCAGAGATCTGTTGTTCTTGGCACCTCCATGGAGCTACCATCCCCCATTGGAGCCAATGTTAGAGTCAGTCTGGTTAGTCCTCCGTTAGAGATCAAAACTCTTTATGCATTTCATGTTTAGGTGTTTTGCTCCATTCAACCAGTTGCATTTCGCTAGGGGCATGCCATAATCTGGCGGAGAAGGTCATGCTAGTCATTCCCCCTCATTTTGGCTTTTGCTGGCTCAGGTATTTTGTCAATAATCATCAAAGTCCATGACAGTCAAGGTTTGGTCCTTTAAAGGACAAAAGTCATTTTCGATGTTCAGGTCTAGGAATTCATCAATTTGGTATTTGAGCATGTCCAGTAAAGCCATGCAGGCCAGAGTGAGGACCTTACACAGTTATGATTAAGAGAGCTTCATTGTCATGTGGATAGACTTCGACTCTTCTTCAAAACTCTGTTCTGAAGAAAAGTCAAATAGTGTCATTTATGACAAAATTTTCAAAAAAGTCACTAGTCGATTTCTTCAGATGCAGTCATGGTTTATGTGGCCAAATTTCATGTCGTGCAATCCCTGCAAAGAGTGCCGAAAATTTCATCATTTGAGGTAAAATTTCAAATGGAAAGTGAAAATCAGTGTGTTTTAAAGTCGGTGAAAAAGTGTCAAAACACAACATTAGAAAAATGGGTTTTTAGGGAGGCAAAAATTTAACCCATCTCTTCCAAGGTTATATATACAAGTTTTCATCAAAACCAAAGGCATTGTGCTAATCCAAGCCTTGGAGAAACATTGCAAAAGGTGTGAGTATGCAATCGTGAGTGTTTGAGTGAGTTGGAGGCGGTTTTAGAGGGCGTGGTGCACATACTCAGGGGCGCGGCGCACACAGAGCCTGCCTGCATTTCAAATCTTCCACAGGCGCGACACATACCTAGGGCGCGGCGCACACAGACCAAGGGCTGAAACAAGTGCCCAATCACTTCAAAGTTTTGGTGAAGCCCATCAAATTGAAAGGTAGGCCTTATAACATCACTTGTTCATCAAGTTTTATCAATGATATGATGGTTTATAGCAATGTTTGAATGCAACCAAATGCATAAAATCAACCATAAGAAGTCACCAAAAACCATGATGGCTAGGGTTGCTAAAGTGTGTTGTTAGTGCCAAGGTTCCTTTCCACCCATAATTTTCCCCTCACCTACCATTTTTCCTATCCTCCCTTTCTCATTCTTCCTAATATTCCTGCCCTAAATTACTATCAAACCCTCTCCCCTATCCCTCCACTATTTGGTCAACACAACACCCCAAACCCTACCCTATCAAAATACCCAAACTCCTCCCATATCCCTAAACACATTTCTTCCTATAACCCCTATTCCCATTACATTACTCCCTTCCTAATACTCCCTGTTTCATTGTTCCCCTTGGTAACAGATATTACAAAGGCACCCAGCCTCACACCATCATCAAAGGGTAACCTAATCATAGTCCACATTGTAGTCATGACATCACAATATTCGTCAGAGTATGAGATGGAGACACAAAGTGACTCATCCTTAGAAGAGAAGGCTCCTAGGAGGCATCACAAGACTGGCAAACATGTCAGGGATGAGCCCACTACCCTCACTGAATTACAAGCATGCCCTCTTGCCATGTCATGTTTCCAGCACCTATCATGTTTTGAATTTTTTCAAAGGGTGGCAAATGTTAGAGTTCATCATGAGTTGGCCCGTCTATTTGTGCTTCATCTACATGGAGGTCAGTCTATCTTGGTTGGGGTCACTTTCACATTGACACCCGAAGCTATATCAGTGGAAACAGGTATACCAAATGTTGGAGAACAGTGGCATAAGAAGAAGAAGGAGGATAGGCAACACTATGAGCCTTACATCAAGGCCAGATTCTTGAGTCAACTCACAAGAGTCTTTCCCTTCAGATACTTGAAAGATGAGTATGCTCCACTCATGAGATTGATCATGAAATACTTTAGCTGTGAGGGGAGGTTCTCTCGATTATATGCCTATCACATCCTGTTGCTCATGCACTTTACCAGGGTGAGGATGATGAACCTCCCATTTTTCATATGTAGGAACATAGAGAGGATGAACACCTTCATGTTGCACAAGACCACTCAACAACAGCTTAATAGTGTGTACCACTTTGCTCTTATCCGGATTTTGGTAGATCATCAGGTGGGATTGCAGGGCATTTCTTGGGAGGACTTCATCTCTCGTGACTTCTTCAACACATCATAGGTACTATTAGAGCTAGAGCAGGAGATGGGTGGTCCTTCTCATCAGCATGAGCACCATGAGACCACTACCATGCCAGTTTTTGTTACATATCAGAGAGGTAGTAGGCACTTGTTTGCAGCAGCAAAGTGAGTGTTATCTCCACCCATGGTGGAAGGGGCCTCGCTTTCGACATCAACGACACAAGTACTGGACAAGGGCAAGAAGCTCGTGCATGATGAGGGGCCATCAGGTGTACAGGCGACCGATGTCATCCTCATTCAGGATGATGAGGCAGAGGCGGAGAATGCCCGACTTAGGATGACCATTCAAGAGCAGGACACGGAGATTCAAGACTTGATACTAAAAGTGGAGAGGGCCAGATGGATCATAAAGTATCTAGAGCAGAGGAACAAGTAGCTTGAGGACCAGCAGGCAATCATGGAGTTGCAAAGCATCCGTGAGAATCGACAAACTACCCAACAAAGGAGGATCGAGCTCACTACCTTGGAGCAAGAGATCAATAATGACCATGAGTCATGGCTAGAGCGGGTCAATATCCACCTGGAGAGACTGCTAGAGAAGGCCAATAGAGACAAAACCATACTGAGGAGGATGGCTTGTCATTACAGGGCATGGAACATGAGTGCAAAGGCCCGGATAAGGAGCTTGAAGTCCAAATTGAGCAGAGCAACAAAAGAGGCAAAAGAGTAAGATCAGCTTCAAATATTGGCTTAAGCTTCTGTGGCCTAGTATAGTGCCTCTTAGAGAACCTCCAGCCCAAATTTCAAGAAATTTGGGACAATTTTGGTCACATGGAAATTTTTTGGCACAAACATAGGTTTTTTCTCCATACGCGCCGCGCCACCGGCGCAACGCGTAGGATTGGGAGCTCCAAATGAGAAATGGTTTGCATTTTTGGATTCAGCATGCAAAATCACGATTATTGGCACTCGAGCAAGAAATTTGGGCATGATTTGAGTCTCCAGGAGGTGAAAAACACCCAAACAATGGCCTCACTGCCCCTATTTTGACACACAGGAAGAAGTCTTGGGAGAATGAAGATTTGGAGGGGAAAATGAGCTCCAAATTCAAAAATTCCACTTGAGTTGGAAATTAGACAGGATAGGCTTTTCAACAAGCACACGTGGGCACATTTTGGACTCCTGCAAGTGCCTCAAAATTTGCCTCAAAGTAGCGCGACACATATAGGAAAAAGGCCCAAACTGCCTCTGTTTCGCGAAATTTCGCTTCGCGACTTTGCATAAGTGGGCCCTCTCATCTACACTTCACTTTTTCAGCACCAAAGGTGGCATTTAAATTATTTTCACTCTAGATGGGCATCTATCCAAGTCGCAAAGGGAGGCAAAGGGTCACCCAAGCCATTCGTCATGTTTGTGGTGCTGCACCTGTAGCTGATGTTTGGCTCTCCACCTTCATTTTGTAATGATTCGAGTAACTCCCCAACCCTTGGGCATTCTATATCTTCATGGCACATTTTATATGTTGTATGGAAACCATTTTCAAAGGGTTGGTTGGCTTGTAACTTCTGGGAGACTGTGGGAAAGAAACTTTGTTTCTTTATTGTATATTTTTTACAGAGGATTAATGAAAGGCAACGGCTCTGTTTCATGAGATTCATGTGGTTGTGAATGTAGAAAATGTGTCTCTTATGTTTCATATGTATCTTGTTATGTTTCATAGTTCATTTCATATTCATTTGCAGTGAAATTTTCTAAGTTAGGTAAGGTAGAATTCAATTTTATTGCTCTGCCTGTGGGAAAATTTCATGTTTAGTGTTCATTCTTCTGTTGAAAAGGATTCATGTTGCCCATGCCCTTTTCACCCTCCTAAGCAATCTCTCCATTCCACGTTGCTTTCAAACTAAATTGTTGGACTCTCCGCCTATCTTGCCTCATGAAGTAATATGTGCCTTTGTATTAAATTCTTTGTTTCATTGAGGTCCATTGGTCCCATACCATCCCAGAAACACAGTCATTCGTAAAAATCACTTCTTGTATCCATATTCACTTATTAGCCTAAGATAAATAGTTCATTGTAAGTCATCTCAGGCCTTTTCGTTTATCTATTCACTAAGTGTGACTCAGAGAGAACCCTCTCCTGTTCTGGTAGGGCTAGCTACCAGACTGAGTGTGGTTTGTGGTTACCCTAAATTTTGCCTTATTTCAGCCTAAGGCGGATTTAGGTGCTAACAGGAGGATAAGATCACTCGCGCTATCAATCATTGGCTCAATCACGTCATAGGAGGATTTGTAACTAAATTTGCATTGGATACCTTAATCGACTACAACGAGGTGGAGCAACGCTTTTTCAAAGGACCACGAGGTAAGTACTTGAAATCTTTGAATACCTGGTGTTAGCCTCCTGTTGCAGCAGGTTACTCATCTTTCATGATTGACATTTTTACATGCCAAATATGTCATACTTTGCATGCTGCAATATTCCATATTTTCTACAGAAGCCAAGGAAGGATGCCATGAAAGTGTGCTAGTCCAATTGCCACTACTATGTTCAAAATTTTTGTGAGGCATTTCATTTTTGAAGAAGTTTCAGTTAAAGTGAGGTCTAAACAGTGTAATCTTGGTCTCCCTAGGTTTCAATTTCCTGTTTTAGAATATAGAGAATGAATATCTGTCCAAACAGCTTAATCTTGGCAGATTCTTAGATAGGTAGAGAAGCATGGGTGCTCAACAACTTAATCTGAGGCCCTGGATGAAATAAGTGTAGATGTAGATAGGAAGACAGAAAAAGAAAAACGTTGAAAAGTTGGGTCTGCAAGTCTAAGTGCACCCAAACCAAAAATAAGAAAAAATGCTAGATAAGCAGGTTGGGTAGGTAGTTTTGAGGTTGCAGAATGTTGATTTGTGACCAATTTCATGTTTTCAAGTGTCATATCTATTCAAGTCACAAATCTCAAGAAAATTTCATATGGAGGAGCTCAAGCAACACATGACTAACTTCCCTCTTCTTCCTTATTCCCCAAATCATTCACTAACTTCCCCAAGGAGGTCAAGATCTGCTTGATATCTCTTAGTTTCATCATTTTCATATCAATTTTCCTTGGTAAAGATCTGCTTTACTCAAGGAATGTTCATACTTCTTTCATAAATTAGTTGTCCCCTAATAGTCTAAGATTCACATACTTAGCGCTTTCTTATCACTTGTCATATTAACTACTAATTTTACTATGTAGCTCCCTATCTATCTCCCCTTCCCCTACTAAAACTATGTTAATAACTCCCCTATATACTTATCCCCTCCCCCTGGTTGAAAAATAACCATAAGTATGCCTTCGGAATTACTAAGTTTGCCTGAAAATCAGTAAGAACCCTCATGTTGTTTATAAAAACCCCTTCCAAATGCATTGAGACTCATTCCTATGCATAAAATCCCTCTTTCCGCCCTTATCCTAAAAGTCATGCATGTAAATATTTGACCCCACGCACGTTAAACCCCAAAAAACCCACTTTTCTAAAGTTTCCTACCCCCACCGAATTAAAAAATTAAAATGATTGCCACGCGGGCCCTATTCTTATCCATCCGCCATTTTGCCTTATCCGCCAGCTGTCAGATCTGGCACGCCCGCGATCTACGGTGGGCGGGTATTTTCCCGCCCCGACATGCCGAGGGTTAGCGCCCGGGACATCGACGGTTTTTCCGTCGTACTCCCGCCACGCGTTGCCCTCCCAGCTGTGGCAGAGCCCCCCCGCCAATACTGCCCAGGCGCAAGAGCGGTGCGCCACAAACCAGAAACCACCCTCCCCTTGTGTGACGAAAGCACCACGTCACCTGCCACATCACCGCCACCTCACCCCTTCCTGCCTGCGTCGGCCTCCTACCACCGTACGGCCACATCGTCACCCTACCATACTTCCACGTCACCCTGCTAACATCATCATACTGATGTCATCACCGTACAAGGGGTTCCCACTGCTAACGTCATGCTGATGTCATCCGCCGTACCGCTGACGTCATGTTGACATCACCCGTAAAAAAGCGCGCAAGTGCAAAATCAAAGCTTCGGAAGCCCAGAATGAAAAAAAGAGGTAGCTTTCGATGCGCAATTAGCGCTTAGTGCATCGCTATGGAAAATGGGCCAAAATGGAGAATCTTTGGGGAATCTTTTGATTTAGCAGTCGTTTTTGCACCGAAAAAGGCAGAAAAGGCCCGATTTAATGTTTTTTAGCATATCAGCAGAGAGAGAGAGTGTCCTGATTCAATTATCAAAGAGTATCAGGGGAGATGAAGCCCAGTCTAATGCCAAAGAGTATCACTGTTGCGGCGAAGTGTATCAGTGAAGATCTATCAGCGGCCCGAAGCAAATAAAGCATTAAAGAACCCTCCAGCAAAGTCAACAAACAATAGATGCCATTAAAGAGCTCTCAAATCACACTTACTGCACATCAAACTCACATAAGATCAGTGGACCAAATCTCAAAGCATAGTTATTGAAGAAGCACTGCACCAGGTCACCAAGGACACCACATTAACTCATTTTGATCCAGCTACCTCTGGTGCAGCTTAAGAGATATTTACTTGCATTTAATTTCAGCACAAGTTTAGGTTTAAAAAGTTTTTCCCGCAGACCTGTTTAGGTCGGCTGTAATAAATATTTTGGATATTTACCCTATATATATAGCCCTAAACAATGTAATTAGGGTTGGTTGGTTGTTATTGGTCTGTTAAGTTGGTAATGCACTCCAAGAAAGACTTGCTCTGTAACTGATATGTTTTACTTAATCAAAGATTGCTGAAAGCTTGGAGAATGGACTGTTGATGTGTTGTTAGTGGTTTCTAAATATTGAATGAGGGAAATCTTGTGCTGCTTTATGGTTCAATAAGCGTTCCTTACCTCTGTTATTTCAATTTCATATACGCTCAAGTCACAGAACAAAAGTCTGGTTTAGAATTTGCTTACCTGCACTCTATGCTCAGTTTTTGTGGCTTCTTAATGTTTTCCTCTTGATTTAGGCATAAATATGAATTCCTTATGGCTCATATTTGATCTGATTCACACATGGATGACTGTTATTTAGGAATTCTTAGCTGCTCCTGAATAGAGCTTGTTCATCTTCCCCCTGCTAACCTGATTGAGAGATTCTTTGTTGCCTCTCATTCCTTAGCCTCCAATCCATCTCCATTTATCCTCAAAGTATTGTTTCATGAGCAACTACCTTGCCCCTCTTTCCTCTTGTGACCAAGAAAACGCACCAGCAGTCTTACTCCTCGATTCCATGCCCAATGGTTTGAAACTTATCACACTATGCATAACCTCTTTATTTGAAAGCATCCTCCTTCCAGCCAAACACCACCCAAACCAAACAAAACCCATTGAACCCAATAACTAGCCTAAAATCATCATCAACAAAGCTAAACCATTAAGAGAGAGCCCTCTCTGATTGTAGGTGGGCTAGAACCTGCAATCCAAAGATTGGTTTGTGGTTACCTCGGTCGTATCCCTTCAGGAGCTTTGGGACAACCTGAGTGTTAACATAGTGGCGACTCAACTGGGGAACCTCCTCAGATAATCTCACAAATCCAGTCCGAAGCTCCGCAGAGGAAGAAACTGACCTTTTAAAAGTTTATGTTCAATCTATACTGTTAGAAAAATCCCCAAAAAACAAGTTAGAAGCTGGCTCCCAAAAAGCATTTATGTTACACAAGATCAAATCCAAACCCAAATCCCCCAGCTGTTTTTGAAAATCCCAATATATTCCCTAAAATCCTTAGAAAACAAGAGTAGCAAGAAGATTTTGTGGATACTAGTCCTGAAGCAGTTCAGCCTAGTGGTTTTCAACCCCTGTCAAAGTTTTATTTCGTTCAAACCCTACTTCCCCTTGTTCATCATCTACTTCTCCAAGCACCGTTTCCACACCTCCATTCACTACACATACCACCGCCTCTACTCCTATTATCCCAGTTACCCCAATTGTTCCACTTATCCCTGTTAATATGGCTAATAGATATGCACCTTTACAGCTGCCTCCTAATCCCGGGGCTATGCCTCAGGATTACCAGACCAAAATAACTTATTTTGATGGCACAAATGCCTCCACAACCCTTCAACACACAAAGAAAATGCAGGACTACTTTGAGAGTTATGAGATTGACGATGATAGTGTGAGAATGAAGATTTTTGTCCAAAGTTTGACCGGTGATGTCAGGACTTGGTTTACAGCACTCCCAACCAATTCCATAGTAGAGCCTGAAGCCTTATATCAGTCATTTATCAATAGATGGGAGAAAAAGAAAGACCCCTTGCACATACTATCTGAGTATGACACCATCAAAAGAGGCCCTCAGGAGACTGTTTTGGACTACTGTGCACGATTTAACAATGTTTATAATGCAATACCACAAAACTTAAGACCTCCACCTGATCTTGCTTTGTACAAATTCCCTGATGGTTTTGATGCCGAAATGGCTTATCAGTTAAGGGAAAGAGCCCCTCAAAGCCTTGCAGAAATGAAAAATGTCGATGTTAGTGTGGAGACAAATCTAATTGCCAAAAGAAACAAAGCTAGAACCGAGAGAAGAACTACCTTTAAGGAAGAACCCTCAGCCTTAGACCATAAACTAGATGCTATTATCAGTGGCATGCATAGGCTAGGAGACAGAGTAGAGAGTGTTGAGAGGAAGTCATCATGGGAAGGACAACAACCCAACACCATAAGGAACCCAAATTTTAGGAAAGCTCAAAACACAAATGCTGGAAGGGCTAGTCTCGACCATGATATTAGGCATCCTTTCCAAGAAAACTATGCAGAGGCATCTACATCTAGTGAGCCAACAAAGGAGACTCACATGAACTTGATAGATTCAAAAAATGAGCAACAGATTTTTCTCACTCAAGAAGATCAAGATTATCAGGATATAAATCAATTTCAGACCAAGTCAAGAGAGTCTTTTGATTTTAAACAAGGTTATGATTCTGCTGTCTATGAGGTTCACAAACAATATAAGTTGAGAACAAGAACCATTGATATCCCTGCACCCAACAAAACAAGAGAGAGCAAACAACCCAACAAGATTAAAGGCAAGGTTGTCATAACAGAACCAGCTGATATTTCTGTCCCGAACCCGTGCCAAGTGACTGTAGAGGACATAGCAGACACACAGCCTCCTATTACTCAGCCTCTGCCTCCTTCTTCCTCGAAAGAAAATTTGAACAACAATCCCAAAAATCTTCCCAAAACAGATAAACCAAAAACTGTCATTCATCATAACGCAGACAATCAAAAGGAAAACATGGAAAATACTCTAGATAAGGAGAAATATGCTACTATTAACGCAAAGATTCCATTGGAAAAACCATTTAATTTAGAAGCAGAGATTGGAAAACTTAAGATATCCATCCCTCTCTCAGAACTTGCCAAACATGATGTTTATAGGCAACAAATTCAAAGGTCACTTCAAATGCCAGAGGCCAAGGATGAGGTAAATGTTTTAGATGATACCCCTGAGCTGATGTTTGGACCAGAGGTTAATGGAAAATCAACATATGGATCTGTTCCACCCTTTTATGTCAGTCTGCACATACATGAAAAAATCTTGCACAATGCTATGTTTGACTCAGGTGCCTCACACAATCTCATGCCCAAAGCTGTAATGGAAAAGCTAAACCTTGATGTCACAAGACCCTACAAATATCTATACTCCTTTGACTCAAGTCAAGTCAAATGTTTAGGCTTAATCAAAGACCTTTGTGTGTCTTTAGTCCAATTTCCCAACAAGACAATCCTAATGGACGTATTAGTTGCTGACATTCCAACAAAATATGGCATGCTCCTATCAAGATCGTGGGGAGCAAAAAATCAATGATCCCTACAACTTGACCTCTCTTATGCCACTATTTCTATCTTTGGGCAACCAAAGAGACTGTACAGAGAAACACTCATGAAGTATGTGGTAAGTAGTGAGGAAAAGCCCCAAAATTTTCCAATTTACTCAATCCATTCTAATATGGATTCATTTATTCTTTTTAATGATGACACCAATCCTCCAACTAATGAGAAGCCTTTAGCTTTAGAGCTAGAGACATGCATAAATGAGGAATCAGTTGCCCTTGCCCATTACATGACCACAACAATCAAGGCAACCAGCAAACAAAAACAACCTCCTCAAATGGAAATTTTAAATCTGTCCAATCCTAAAATGACTGAAACTCTTGATACAAACCACAAGCAAGAAATCACATGGTATCTAGAGTTTGATGGTTTTGTCAACAAGTTAGGAGCAGGGGAAGGTGTATGGATTCACAATACACATGACAATCATGTAGAAGGCCATGCCTACAGACTAAATTTCAGATGTACCAACAACATGGCAGAGTATGAGGCCCTCCTCTTAGGCCTAAAATTGCTCAAAGTTCTAGAAGCTACAAAAGTGTCCATTCTAGGTGACTCCGATTTAATCATACAAAAAATGAAAGGTAACTTTGTTACTAATGACAATATAATGAGGGCCTATAAGACTGCTGCCATAGATATACTTAATACCTTCATTGAGTCCAAGCTTGCCAAGATTTCAAGAAATCATAATATTCATGCACACAGCCTAGCCACTTTTGCTAGTACATGCAAGCTTCCCTTTGAACCAAATCACCATTTCACTGCTAAGATAAAACACAGGCCTACCGTCCCTAACAATATCAAAGACTGGAAAGTGTTTGAAAATGATGCCCAGATTAACAATTTCCTCACTCTTGAGGGTGAGTTTTCAAATTTAAACATTGACATGGAGGCCATGAACGATTCCCAACAACAAACAAATGAAAATCAACAGGCTGTAATAGCTGCAACAACAAAACAAATCCTTAACCCAACTTTTTTTGACAATGCAAACATAGGAGAGCTGAAACAAATGCATCAGGAGGAAATAGCCAAAGTAGAGGCCGAGTTCATTGATCTAAAGAATAACTTTTTACCTGCTGGCCTTACTCCATTAGAAGACATGTTTGATGATAATGATGTGCCCAAAAAGCCAAAAATGGAGCCTTTAAATGCTGCTATAGAAGAACACAACATAGGGACAACAGAAAAGCCCAAAAGGATTAAATTTTCCAAAAATCTGCCCCCTGATCAAAAACCAAAGTATGTGGATTTGTTCAAAGAGTTCCAAGATGTATTTGCTTGGAGTTATGAGGACTTGAAGTCCTATGACACCTCAGTGATTCAACATACCATTCCCTTAAAACCAAATCAAAAACCATTCAAGAAGAAACGTAGAAGAATACACCCTATTCTTCTTCCCTTCATTGAGAAGGAAGTGAAGAGAATTTTTGAAGCTGGTATTATAGCACCCATCAAATTTTCTGAATGGGTATCCAATCTAGTTCCCACAAGGAAAAAATCAGGTGAGATCAAACTATGTGTGGACCTAAGAAACTTAAACCAGGTCTCTTTAAAAGACCAATACCCTCTGCCTAAAATGGACCACATCCTACAAAGAGTAGTGGGGTCATCTAGAATCTCTTTACTAGATGGATTTTCAGGTTTCAATCAAATACTTGTTCACCCGGATGACCAAGACAAGACAGCCTTTACCACACCGTGGGGAACATTTAAGTATGTTAAAATGCCTTTCGGGCTAAAGAACGCTGGTGCCACCTTTCAAAGGGCAATGGATATTGCGTTTGCCAAGGAAATACATGAATTCCTTGTTTTCTATCTTGATGACTTAACCCCTTTCTCCAAATCTGATCAAGAGCACCTCAAACATTTAAGGCAGATCTTTATAACACGCAGGAAATATGGCATTTCCTTAAACCCCAAGAATTCCTTGTTTGGCCTTGAGGAAGGCAAGTTGTTAGGCCACATCATCTGAAAAGACACTATCAGAATTGATCCTGAAAGGATCCAAGCCATCCTCCAAATTCCATACCCAAGAAACATAAAAGAGTTGCAAGCATTCCTTGGAAAGATCATTTTCCTAAGGAGATTTATCCCAAATTTAGCCGAACTGATAAGACTATTAAGTAACATGCTAAAGAAGGATGCCAAGGTAAGATGGTCTCTTGAAACCAAGCAGGCTTTTGAGAGTATCAAAGTTGCCTTGACTGAAACGCCTGTGCTCACAAGCCCACAATTTGACAAGGATTTTATCATCTTTTCCTTTGCTTCAGATCACACGATAGCCGCTGTACTTCTGCAAAAAGATGATCAAGGAAATGAAAAGCCTATTGCATTTTTCAGTCGAACTTTAAGAGATGCACCCTTGAAGTACCAAATCATGGAAAAGCAGGCCTATGCCCTTGTCAAGGCCATAAAAGACTTCAGAGTTTATATTCTATATTCACATGTGATTGCCGATGTCCCGAACTCTGCTGTAAAAGAGATATTAACTCAAGAAGGACTAAAAGGAAAAAGAGGCAAGTGGATTGCCAACATTCTTGAATATGACATTGAGATAAAACCCACCAAGCTGATAAAGGGACAAGGTCTGGCCAAGCTAATGTCCGAAACAAATTTTCAAGCCTTAGACATCAACCAACTGGACAATGAACAGGAGCTGGCGACTCCACAGATCAATGAAGCCTTTTTACAGTCCCCATGGTATGTTGATATTTGCTATGTTTTGTTAAACCTGTGTGCTCCCCCAGGGTTTTCCAGAACCAAAAAGAGATTTTTAAAAATGAAAGCATCAAAGTTTTGTGTCTTAGATGGTGCCCTGTTTTGGAAAAATCATGAAGGAATATTACTAAACTATTTAACCATAAATGAAACCAACAACATCATGAAAGAATTCCATGCAGGGGACTGTGGAGGGCATCTATATTGGAAGTCCACTATTGACAAGATTTTAAGGGCTGGTTATTATTGGCCCTCTCTATTTGCAGATGTCAAGAAATCTGTTGTTTCATGTCACAAATGCCAAATCTTTGAAGGAAAAAGAAAATTACTGCCCTTGCCCCTTAAGCCTATCTCAACCGAAAAACCTTTTCAATAATGGGGTCTTGATTTCATAGGTGAAATCCATCCCTCTTCTTCAGGCCAGCACAAGTGGATTTTAACAGCCACCGACTACTTCACCAAGTGGATTGAAGCCATCCCATGTAGGCAAGCCCATGACTCCACTATTATTCGGTTCCTTGAGGACAATATCCTTTCCAGATTTGGCTGCCCTGAGAAAATCATCACTGACAATGCTGCTGCCTTCAAGTCCAAAAAAATGATCAACATCTGCCATAAATTCCACATTACCTTGGGCCACTCTACAGCCTACTATCCTCAAGGTAATGGCTTGGCCGAATCATCCAACAAAAGCCTCATCAACATCATAAATAAAGTGCTAAAAGAAAACAAAAAGAACTCGCATAGGAAGCTCACAAATGCCCTGTGGGTAGACAGACTTTCAACCAAGAAATCCATTGGAATGAGCCCTTATGAGCTAGTATATGGCATGGAAGCCAGATTTCCTTCGTCTTTGGGCATTCCTACTATCAAACTATTACAGGAGATTCAAGCTGAACCAAATGACATTCAAATAAGAATTAATCAGACCATTCATCTTCAACAAACCAGAGAGCAAGTGTATGTCAGAGCTCAGATTTTGCAAGAGAAACTCAAAAAGATGTTTGATAAGAGAGCCAAGGCTAAGGATTTATGTGTGGGCAGCAATGTTCTAAGGTGGGATTCACGAAGAGAAGACAAGGGAAAACATGCAAAGTTTGACTTTCTTTGGAAAGGTCCATTTATTATCAGCGCTGTGCAAGGCAACAACACATATTTCCTCAAATATGTAGATGGTAGCACAGCTGAAGAGGGCCCTGTAAATGGCCGAATGTTAAAGCATTATCATGATCCCTTTCATTGAGAATCTCCAGCGGTTTCAGCCTAAATTTTGCCTTATTTCAGCCTAAGGCGGATTTAGGTGCTAACAGGAGGATAAGATCACCCGCGCTATCAATCATTGGCTCAATCACGTCATAGGAGGATTTGTAACTAAATTTTCAATGGATACCTTAATCGACTACAATGAGGTGGAGCAACGCTTTTTCAAAGGACCACGAGGTAAGTACTTGAAATCTTTGAATACCTGGTGTTAGCCTCCTGCTGGAGCAGGTTACTCATCTTTCATGATTGACATTTTTACATGCCAAATATGTCATACTTTGCATGCTGCAATACTCCATATTTGCTACAGAAGCCAAGGAAGGATGTCATGAAAGTGTGCTGGTCCAATTTCCACTGCTATGTTCAAAATTTTGGTGAGGCATTTCATTTTTGAAGAAGTTTCAGTTAAAGGGAGGTCCAAATAGCTTAATCTTGGCCTCCCTAGGTTTCAATTTCTTGTTTTAGAATATAGAGAATGAATATCTGTCCAAACAGCTTAATCTTGGTATATTCTTAGATAGGTAGAGAAGCATGGGTGCTCAACAACTTAATCTGAGGCCCTGGATGAAATAAGTGTAGATGTAGATAGGAAGACAAAAAAAGAAAAAAGTTGAAAAGTTGGGTCTACAAGTCTAAGTGCACCCAAACCAAAAAGAAGAAAAAATGCTAGGTAAGCAGGCTGGGTAGGTAGTTTTGAGGTTGCAGAATGTTGATTTGTGACCAATTTCATGTTTTCAAGTGTCATATCTATTCAAGTCACAAATGTCAAGCAGATTTCATATGGAGGAGCTCAAGCAAGGTATGACTAACTTCCCCCTTCTTCCTTATTCCCCAAATCTTTCACTAACTTCCCCAAAGAGGTCAAGATCTGCTTGATATCTCTTAGTTTCATCATTTTCATATCAATTTGCCTTGGTAAAGATCTGCTTTACTCAAGGAATGTTCATACTTCTTTCATAAATCAGTTGTCCCCTAATAGCCTAAGATTCACATACTTAGCGCTTTCTTATCACTTGCCATATTAACGACTAATTTTACTATGTAGCTCCAGGCTATCTATCTCCCCTTCCCCTACGAAAACTATGTTAATAACTCCCCTATATACTTATCCCCTCCCCCTGGTTGAAAAATAACCATAAGTATCCCTTGGGAATTACTAATTTTTCCTGAAACTTAGTAAAAACCCTCATGTTGTTTATAAAACCCCCTTCCAAATGCATTGGGACTCATTCCTATCCATAAAATCCCTCTTTCCGCCCTTATCCTAAAAGTCATGCATGTAAATATTTGACCCCGTGCACGTTAAACCCCAAAAAACCCACTTTTCTAAATTTTCCTACCCCCGCCAAATTAAAAAATTAAAATGATTGGCGCATGGGCCCCGTTCTTATCCATCCGCCACTTTGCCTTATCTGCCAGCCCTTAGATCTAGCGTGCCCGCGATCTACGGTGGGCGGGTATTTTCCCGCCCCGACATGCCGAGGGTTAGCGCCCGGGACATTGGTGGTTTTGCTGTCGTACTCCCGCCACGCATTGCCCTCCCAGCTGTGGCGGAGCCCCCCCTGCCAATACCGCCCAGGCGCAAGAGCGGTGCGCCACAAACCAGAAACCGTCCTCCCCTTGCGTGACGAAAGCACCACGTCACCTGCCACATCACCGCCACCTCATCCCTTCCTGCCTGCGTCGGCCTCCTGCCACCATACTGCCACATCATCACCCTATTGTACTGTCACATCACCCTGCTGACGTCATCATGCTGACGTCATCACCGTACAAGGGGGTCCCACTGCTGACGTCATCCGTCGTACCACTGACGTCATGCTGACGTCACCCGTAAAAAAAAATGCGCAAGTGCAAAATCAAAGCTTCGGAAGCCCGTAATGAAAAACAGAGGTAGTTTTCGATGCACGATTAGTGCTTAGTGCTAATCGTGCATCGCTACGGGAAATGGGCCAAAATGGGGAATCTTTGGGGAATCTTTTGATTCCGTAGTCGTTTTTGCGCCAAAAAAGGCAGAAAAGGCCCGATTTAATAGTTTTTAGCATATCAGCAGAGAGAGAGAGTGTCCCGATTCAATTATCGAAGAGTATCAGGGGAGATGAAGCCCATTTTAATGCCAAAGAGTATCAATGTTGCAGCGAAGTGTATCAGTGAAGATCTATCAGCGGCCCGAAGCAGATAAAGCATTAAAGAACCCTCCAGCAAAGTCAACAAACAATAGATGCCATTAAAGAGCTCTCAAATCACACTTACTGCACATCAAACAACATAAGATCAGTGGACCAAAGCTCAAAGCACATATATTGCAGAAGCACTGCACCAGGTCACCAAGGACACCATATTAACTCATTTTGATCTAGTTGCCTTTGGCGCAGCTTAAGAGATATTTACTTGCATTTAATTTCAACACAAGTTTAGGTTTAAAAAGTTTTTCCCGCAAACCTGTTTAGGTCGGTTGTAATAAATATTTTGGATATTTACCCTATATATACAACCCTGAACAATGTAATGAGGGTTGGTTGGTTGTTATTGGTCTGTTAAGTTGGTAATGCGCTCCAACAAAGATTCGCTCTGTAACTGATATGTTTTACTTAATCAAATATTGTTGAAAGCTTGGAGAATGGACTGTTGATGTGTTGTTAGTGGTTTCTGAAGATTGAATGAGGGAAATCTTGTGTTGCTTTATGGTTCAATAAGTGTTCCTTACCTCTGTTATTTCAATTTCATATACGCTCAAGTCACAAAACAAAAGTCTGGTTTAGAATTTGCTTACCTGCACTCTATGCTCAGTTTTTGTGGCTTCTTAATGTTTTCCTCTTGATTTAGGCATAAATATGAATTCCTTATGGCTCATATTTGATCTGATTCACACATGAATGATTGTTATTTAGGAATTCTTAGCTGCTCCTGAATAGAGCTTTTTCATCTCCCCCCTACTAACCTGATTGAGAGATTCTTTGTTGCCTCTCATTCCTTAGCCTGCAATCCATCTCCATTTATCCTCAAAGTATTGTTTCATGAGCAGCTACCTTGCCCCTCTTTCCTCTTGTGACCAAGAAAACGCACTAGCATTCTTACTCCTTGACTCCATGCCCAATGGTTTGAAACTTATCACACTATGCATAGCCACTTTATTTGAAAGCATCCTCCTTCCAGCCAAACACCACCCAAACCAAACAAAACCCATTGAACCCAATAACTAGCCTAAAATAATCATCAACAAAGCTAAACCATTAAGAGAGAGCCCTCTCTGATTATAGGTGGGCTAGAACCTGCAATCCAAAGATTGTTTTGTGGTTACCTCGGTCGTATCCCTTCAGGAGCTTAGGGACAACCTGAGTGTTAACACCTGGATTAAAATGTTATTATGTGAAAAGTGGGTTATGCAGCTACCTTGATGTTTGGAGCTACACGAAGAAGAAAAACTTACAAGAACAAAGGAAGAAAGGGCCATGAATATAGTCCATTGATTTGACCTCCATGAGGTGATGAAGAGGGAGTAGCGTAGGTTTCTCTGCAAAGTGATATTCAGTTAATAAGACAAGGATTCCTGCAACTGCCACCTCCACCCACACCACCCCCAACTTCACCACCATCACCTGCGACTTCACCCCTACCACCTCTACCTCCACCATAGTTCAGTATGGAAAATTCTATGAAGTTGCCTTTGTTTAAAGCCTTGGGAAATGAGGACCTGGACCAGTTCTAGTTCGTTGTGAAAGTTTTGTGGGAAGCTCAGGGCATTACAGACGATCACATGAAGAAGGAGGCATTGGTAGTGCTCTACAGGATAGTGCACTAACATGGTATATCAAGTGCTCTAATGATAACCCGAATGTTGGGTTGCATACATTTAGACAACACTGAATAGAGAATTCAGTAGGCCTAAATCTAAAGCATAGTATATTATGGGGTTCAAAGAAATCACGATGCAACTAAGCGAGACACCTTGGGAACTTGATCAGAGGTTGAAGTGTAAAATTCGTGAATTTAACATGAACCTAACAGATGGACAACATCACAAATGGTTTGTGGCTTCACTCCTGCCACACCTGAGGGTTTCACTATCACAACAGAAGATAACGAATCAAAGAAGAGGCCTTGGAGATTGCAATGAGACTTGCATGAAACATTGATGCAAGTTTCAAATCTAGGGTTCTAGCAGATCCATGTGCAGTTGAAAAATCTTTGCCTTGAGATGTAAAGTTTGAAGCAGGAGAGAACATTTCGACTAAAGGTGCGCAAAGAGGTATGGTGCTTGAAATGCAAGGGTCAAGGGCATGAAAAAGACCATTGCCCAATATTTGCGAACTACCTGGCAGGAGGAGGACCGATGCCTTTGAGGCTGGAAGTTCAAGTCCAAGCATAGGGCCAACATTGTAGTGTGCTATATGTCAGGTAGCAAGAAAACATGCCATATATAATTGTCATTTGTTGCAGAAGTTTGTATAGACACCGCAACAGTTGTTCTACAACTTCTATAGGTCGATAGGGCATGATGAGTGCAACTGCATAAGTTATGAGTTGATGATGGATAGAACACCCATCTATAGGGTACAGGAAAAAACGTGGCCCCTTGATCGGAGCGCAGGAATGGCACAAACAAGCTTTTAGGGGCGCGAACTAAGCCGAGGCAGAGGAGGACCTGGTAGATGTCGGGGACAATTGATCTTCTATAATTGTGGAGGACTAGGACACTATGCCCATGATTGCACTAACCCAACATGTCTGTCATGCACGCATTGCACTCTGTTTGATCATGTAATAGAAGATTGTCCTACACTGATAGGAAGGATACATGACAAAGGGATGCTACCACATCAGCCTACTCAGAACCTACAGATGATGAGGTTTGATTCGTGCGAAGAGGATCCGAACATGAATATAGTGCTTCGAAGTGGAACCACAATAGGGGATGACATGGGGAAATATCTCGAAGATAGCACATGGGTTCACAAAGCTCCAACGAAGGAGGTTGAGTTTGATTTGGAGCACGCACATGAAACATTCATGGAAGCAAAGAAGAGCTTCACTGAGGCCTCCACCTCAGGAAGCAAGGATAAGCCTCATAAGGAGACGGACCCTTCTATTCTTAGAACCTTCCTGGAGACTTGTATGAAGTTACTACATGATAGCAAGGCTATGAAGGGGCTACAAAAGCTTATAAATAGGTGTTCCAGAACCACTCTAGGTGAGCCACATGTAGTACGAAAGATTGGTGAGCATAAGACAAGGGCAGGATGGGAGATGAGACTGACCGTGCAAATAGGAGAATATGAGATGGATCATGTTATTTTAGAATTGGGATCAGATGTGAATGTCCTACCAAAGCAGACTTGGGAACGAATGGGGAGACCCGCACTAAAGTGGTCTCCAATTCAGCTAAGGATGGTGAATCAACAAAAGATCATCCCCATGGGGTGGCTGCAGGGGGTGACTGTAGATATTGAAGGTGCAAGCACGCTAGCTAACTTTGAGGTAATAGAAATTGTGGATGACAATAACCCCTACCCTGTGCTTCTGGGAATTGACTTGGCTACTGATATGAACGGGGTAATCAATCTAAAGAAGCGAAAGATGATATTTGATAAGAAATCACTCCACGTAATAGTACCCCTAGATCCTGCTGAAGGATCATGTTATGTTGAACCAGACTGTGATTATGAGAGTGATGACAATCTAGACTGTATCTATAAGATAACAGTGTGAGACCAAGATTGGGTGAATCCAACAATGAATGGACGAATTACATGGGATCACGAGAGTTCCTGCACCTTGGAATTTGATGAAGAATTAGAGCACTGGAAAAATTGGTTACATGACGTAACTACACTGAGATGTAACATGATGACCCGGTCGCTGCAATGTGTGTCATCGGAGGTAAGAAATATACCTAATTATGATGGCCTGAATGATGTAGATGTATTTTTGGATGCATTTGAGAGGGAGGTACCAAAAATAAGCGCTTCCAGGTGTTGGACTAGGCATTGCACTCTACACCCACAAGATGGTGGGGTACACACAAGGGAAGCTTTAATGATTGGCGCAAATGTAGGAGGATGATGAGAACACACTTTAGGAAGCCAAAGGTGCGAATAATGGACAAATATGATGGATAGGATGATCTGCATGTGCACTTGGACAAATGGGCTCGGGCTTATGGAGATAAGACCCAACCGGAATGGGTGCACTTGTTCTATCACACCCTAGACATCATCCCAATGAATTGGTACATAGAGGTAGAGCTTCACCATGGTATAGGTGAATGGGATATTCTGCATGTGGGATTCATAATGACATTCAGCTTTGAAGATGGGTTTGATTGTATTGATGAAGCACTACAAGAAGTGAAAGTAGCAATCTTCAGGATACCACCAAATCCTTTGGACCTAATTCAGCCAGAATTGGCTACTCAGCTGAGTCACATGCTAGAATGCTATAACATAACCACAAAATATGAAGATGAGGACTCATGAAAGGTTAACATCCCTAAAACAGAAGGTCACTGTGAGGTTGCAGAATTGCAGACTAAGAATCCTGACATAACTGTGCCATTGAAAACAAAATAGGTAAACATTGGTACGGAAGCAGAGCCCAAATTTGCAAATATTGGAGATTATTGGGACAATGTGACGATGTATAAGGTCAATAAATTACTCCGCAAATACCAAAATTTATTCCCTACCAAGTTTACGGATATAAAAGGCATAATCAGGGACTTAGGTGTTATGAAGACCACGTTGAAGCCCAATGCAAAGCTGGTTAAACAAAGACCTTACTGTCTCAATCCGAAGTATAAGGAGAAGGTCTGCTTAGAGCTAGATAAGATGCTTGCCGCATGCATCATTGAGCCTATGGAAGAATCTAACTGGGTAAGCCTAATAGTGGTATAGGAGAAGAAGCAGAAGGATGAAATAAGGATATGCGTGGATCTTAGAAAGCTGAATGAAGCTTTTATACATGATCCTTTCCTGACTCTGTTCACTGATGAAGTGTTGGACAATGCAGGTGGCCAGGAAGCATATTCCTTTGCTGATGGTTTCTCTGGGTACCATCAAATCAAAATCACATCAGAGGATAGGAACAAGACGACCTCTGTGACTGAGTGGGGGTGTTTTTAGTACACTGTAATGTTGTTTGGATTAAAGAATGCACCTACGGTTTTCTCATGCGTAGTCATTGCTGCGTTCAAGGATTTTATTCATAAGTTCTTGGAAGTATACTTTGATTATTGGACTATGTTTGGACTGGTGAAACGCCATGTAGCAAGCTTGCGCCTAATGTTGGATACCTGTGGAAGATACTAGATCACGCTCAATCTGAAGAAGTTCCTATTTTGTGTTCCTTTTGGGACCTTGCTAGGTCATGTGGTTTGCAGGTAGGGACTAATGGTAGATCTATGAAGATTGCGGTGATACTAAATTTGGAAGCGCCGAGGAGTGTGCAACAGTTGCACACTACCCTAGGACATACAGGATATTATAGAAAGTTCACCAAAAGCTACGCCCAGATCACCACGCCTATGGAGAAGTTGTTGAAGAAGGATGTCACATTCTAATGGAATGAGGACTATAAGAAGATCTTGGATGTATTGAAAGAAAGGATGGTCATTGCGCAGATCCTAGTCTTCTTGGATTGGAGGAAGGAGTTTCATGTACATGTTGATGCATCATGTATAATGCTGGGAGTAGTACTGACATAGGCTGGCATAGGAGACTTGGACCATCCTATTGCATTTGCAAGCAAAAGGTTATCCAAGGCGGAGAAGAACTATTCCACCATCGAGCACGAAGGTTTAACTATGGTATATGCACTCCAAAAAGTTTAGGCACTACTTGCTAGGAGACCACTTTAAGATGTATACGAACCACTCCGCACTGAAGTACCTAGTCAATAAGCCTGTGTTGGGGGTTAGTATTTGCAGGTGGTTTTTATTGTTCCAGGAATATGATTTTGAAGTTATTTTTAAGCCTAGATGACTTAATGTAGGACGAGACCATCTATCCCGCATCGAAACAGGGGAAGAGCCCACTAATTTGGAGGAACGATTGCTTGACGCACAACTATTTGTAGTGCATGTCGTGGATGGTAATTTTGAGGATATAATACACTTCCTAAAGATAGGAAATTTCATAGAGGGATACACCATCCAGAAGAAGGAGGAGTTAGTGGTGTGTGCAATAGATTTTTCTATCATTGTTGGGCATCTATACAAAATGGGTTTTGATGAGATATTGCAACAATATGTACCTGAGTTTGAGAGGAGAAGCATCCTCATGGACACCCATGGAGGTGCCGCGGGAGGACATTATGCAGGGAGAGTGACTGCACAGAAGATTCTACACACAGGGTTGTGGTGGCCAACCCTCCATCAGGATTCAAAAGCTTGCTGCAAAGCATGTGATGTATGTCAAAGGACTGGTAGGCCATCATGGAGGGATGAGATGCCTTTGAATCCATAGATGACATTGAAACCCTTTGAGAAATGGGAAATATATTTTGTGGGACCCATTCAACCCCAAGGAAAGACGAGAGTAAGGTACATTATCACCACGACAGAGTATTTGACTCGTTGGATGGAGGCATAGCCTGTGAAGGATTGCATAGGCATGACTACTACAAAGTTCCTCTTCAAGAATGTACTGACGTGATTTGATTGTCCAAATATCTTCATGAGTGATCACGGTACGCACTTTTTGAATGAGATGATCAGCGCGCTAATGGAGGAATTTCAGGTATATCACCAAAATAGCACGCCTTATCACCCACAGGCTAACGGGATGATGGAAGCATTCAATAAAGTTCTAGAGAATAGGCTGACCAAGGTTTGCAATGCCTAGCGAAGTGATTGGAACCTATGCATACCTGCAGTACTATGGGCCTATCGCACATGCAAGAAGTTGACTGGAAAAACGCCCTTTAGGCTTGTCTATGGTGTGGAAGCGGTAATGCCTATGGAATATATTATGCCTAGTCTGTGCATAGCAGTGCTCATAGGTATGACGGATCATAGAGCCATGGAGGAAAGGCTTGCACAACTAGATGAGCTTAAGGAAGAAAGATTTCTAGCTGGATTTCACCAACAGGTCCAAAAGCAACATGCAAAATCATGGCATGATCAACACATTAAGCTATGCACCTTTAAGGTAAATGACCTAGTTTTTTTATATCATAGTAAGTTTGATAAATTTCTAGGGAAACTCAGAATGCACTAGTTAGTGCCCTATGTCATTAAGGAGATTATCGATGGAAGAGCAGTTTAGTTGGTCAAACTGAATGGAGATCGCTTACCAGGAAAGGTGAATGGTAGTCGATTGAAGCCATACACCGGTGGTCCAGCCATGTGACTAGATGACGGTAGTATAGTCTTAGCACTCCAGACAATTGAAAGGAGGCATAGGACTATAACCTACATTGCCCAGGTTGGGGAGCTGCACGATTTGGGGGCTATGTGAAACAAGGAAGTGTCACAAGGTTCGCGACAACACAAAGGAAGCTATGCTACCCATGAAGAAATTGCGTAGGTCGACCGAAAAGTGATCGTTAAATTCACTATTCATGATTTGCGGTAGAAATGCGGCCAAATGGAGTGGGTAGCCGACGTTTAAGATGAAATTTATGGGTCAGATCTTTGAAGATCTGCCAACAATCCAACATTAATGAATAAAATTTGGGGATAATGGTCAGATTTGAATTCAAAATGACCGATAAATTACAAGTGGTTTTCCAGCGAAAAACACTTGGCATTTTGAGAATTGAGTTGTTGAGCTCTCAGGTACTCATGAACCGAGAATTATTTGAGGCTTTGAAAGAGACTCCAACGTTTGAAGACTTACCAGAAACATTGTGAGCACTATTGGAAAGCATTATGTCAGCACCAATAGAAGCTATAGATACTGAATTCAAGGAGTTGGTGTTAGAAGTTCAGATGGAGGCAGAGGTCACCAAGGTACTAGCCGAAGTCCCTAAATCACCGAGAATGCCGAAACCAAAGTCGACCCCAACCAAGGAGACTGTGAAGGATAAAAAGGGAAAGCAGCCTGTCAAACCAGTATGCACATTGCCAAGAAGAAACCCATCGAAGCCCACTGCATAGGAGAAGGGCAAAGCTATAAATTTGGAGCCAAAGGAGGAAGACATTGAAGACATCCCGATGGATGATGAGGATGTGGGAGTCGAAGTAGAGGAGGTTGAAGCCCAGGGTGTAGACCCTATTACTCGATTGCCTAAGTATGTCCCTTAGCACAAGGCCAAGACCAAGGTACCGAAGGACATCGATGAGAGCAAGACCCCCTTGCAAACCCCACTGCTACTGGATGAGATTGTTTTCAACAGACCGCACTTGGCATGAGTGCTGCTACTAAAACTTGAAGACTGGGAATTGGCTGATCACGAGAAGTTCTGACACCTGGCGATCGAGCAGCTGATGCACTACATCATTGATATGAATACTAGAATGACCGCATTGGAGCCACAAAGGTGGCTTAGAGGAGTAGACAAGGAAGGGTTGCTCAACCTGCTTTGCATGCCGCACTACAATCGCACCCTGGTGACAGTACTGGTCATCAAGTAGCTATTGTTCTTGGTGCATGATGGGTGTCTATGGTGGGAGGAGCCAATACCCATCACAGATAGATTGATTCATAGGATAACGTGATTTTCTTACATAGGAGAGAATATGACCATGATATTTGGCGGAAAAGGTGGTGAACAATCTCTCACGAAGTCTATGAAGGAAAAGTTTAAACTAGTAAAAAAGTTGCATGGATATGCTATATCCAGCATCTATGACCCTGCTGTGAAGATAGCCACACAAATCTTAGCAGGGAAAGTGATGAGGAAGTGTCACGCTGATGAGGTCCCAACACATGTTGTTGCACTAGCAACCCAGTGTGCCGAAGGAGTCCAGTTCAACTGGTCTGACTACCTTCACGGTGAGTTCCTAGAAAAATATCATGAAGCATAGGAGCTCAGCAAGACGGTCCACTACATGTGGCTCTTACTATCAATTATGCTGGTAGCATGGGCGCTGCCAAAAGATAGTCATTTCCCTTCGGTTGCGCCAGACCTCCCAGAAGTAGCGAAGTATTCTTTGCTATGGGCGACCAAGGATGTGCACCGAGTCAAGGACATCAAGATCATCTGGATATTGATGGAGATGAACATCCACATGGCTATCAATCACAAACCACAGTTGTTGCCTATATTGTATGCCAACCTACAGGGATACACAAAATTTAAAGCAAAATTCCATCATGTATCCATCAGGGTGTGGAAGGAGCCTGAGCATGAATGGTACAACTTACCTTATCTGGAAACGGATGACTCCATTGATGTAGTATTTGATCAATGGCTGGCAGAAAGACACTCTACAATAGACTTGGCAGTGGGAGGAAGCAAGTCCACTGCACAAAAATAGGAGGATACCAAGCTAAAGATGACTCAGCTGGCCAAAAAGAGAAAGAAGGAGGTTGTTGATAAGGCCTAGGTAGAGCGCGAGCCTGCACAACAGATAGCAAAGTAGATAGGTGGGACAAAGCGAAGCCTTGACATAGGCGCAAGGTCATCTTCACCTGAGATAGAAGAGGAGATAGACGAGCACCACGAGCAGACCCATAGTAGATGTCCACCCACATCAAGCACCCAAGGGAGCCAGAGCAAGGAGGGTCTGGAAAGAAATAAAAGGCTACCAAGACATCACTGGACCCTATCACCCTAATAGAGGGTGATCTACACGACATTGGTGACACAGTGAGGGATGTCACCGCGGAGGCCCTACAACAATTTTAGTAGTAACAATAGACAATCTTGGGGGCTATCTAGACAACTTTGTAGGAGTTGCAGACCTGTGCATTGCAAGCTGGCATAGTGTCTACCAGCCTAGCTATCAGCACTTCAGAAGCTGTCGAGCTATTGCGCGCGAAGGCCTCTAGTGTGATAGTGCTACCTCATGGAGCACTAACCACGGAGAATGAAGCTGACAGACCCACTTTCACTGCCCTAAAGGGAGTAGGGTAGAATCTGGTAGTGCTCTCGTGTGAAGTGCTCCACTTCTTGTAAGATGGAGTGATTGCAGAGTTGAGGGCCCGTGAGCACCACACCCTTTAGGTGATTAGTGAACAGTGGATCAACAACGACCAGATGGAACTACACTGAGATCCTGCCATTTCCACTGAGACCAAGGTGACTAATCAGAGCAAGCACATTATGCAGGTCGTCGAAGAGGCATGCCGAATTGTCCTAGAGTTGGCCATTTTGGAGGAGGAGCCAGATGAGGTGCGCATCCACAAGCTGGCCACAGGGGTGCGCGACACTCGTATAGAGATGGTGAGGGTTGGATTTGAACCTATAGATTAGGCCGACAACTTAAGAGCAGTGACCAAGTAGATGGTTGAAGACATGAAGCAGGCGGCCACACAGTACACAGCTGAGGTTGTGGCCATACAAGTTGAACTGGAAGGACTTCGTGCAAAGATCTTCGTGCCTACTGAGTGACTCGAGGGCGAGTCACGATGTTTGTGTTGGGGTCCTATTGGGAACGAGATCCCCCAAAGACAGTTTTGGGGCTAAAAGACCATGCTTTGGGTCAAATTTTGTAATAAAATTGTAAAGACTCCACATTTTGTGGTCGCAGAGCGCGAAGGTGTCATGAGTCATAAAGGGTTGTCCACCCTTAGTTTTGTAAAGTAAATTCAGTTGTAAAATACCTACCCATGGTCTGCGGACCATGGGATTGTATAAAAAGAGCTAAGCTCTAAGTAGTTTAAGAGTCATGGGTTGGAGTCAGATAGTCATATCTCTGATGTAAGAAGTCTAAGTTTTGGGTCATAATGTAGGTAGAGGTTCTGTAGCTGAGTGTGCAGAGGCCTAGGGTGGAAGTCCATAGCTAAGTGCGGGGACCCCTACAGCTGTGTGCACAGGGTGGATAGAGTCTATAATCACTTGGAAGATATCAATAAAGAGAAGCATTCTGCAAATTCTATGTCTTTGTTCCTGTTATTGCATCTTGACATGTTATGTATGAATTTCATTTACAATGCTTATATGATGCGCAAATGTATGTAATTACATTGGTTAAGTGAATGTAAGTAAGAACATTTGTTTACGCATTGCTAACTATGATTACCTAATAAGATAAGTAAGATTCTTAAGATAACTTGACAATCTATGTAATACACTACCTTACTAGTGTGAAAGTATCTGAATTGAAGGTTAGGGTTGTGCGAAGGCCAGTCGTACCCTTTCACGGAGGTATCGAAGGGAGGAATAAGGGGTTAGAAAGATAGAGCCCTAGAACTTACGACCTACATGGAAGCATGAATAGAAGGAATAAAGTGACATCATGACCATCTCATGGTGTAGAAACTTGGTTCCAACATACCCCCATACTACTTCAGGTGATACTTCATTCTGCACTCCGCAGGCTGATGCCGAAAGGGCCAGTAGTGTAGGTATTTGTTTGGATAACTAATGTTGAACGTGAGTCAGGCCCCCTCAAGCCAACAATTAATCATGTTCATGTAATGTTATCTTTACATGATTGTGTTGTGTTGTCCATGAATAATTTGCTAAAGTGATGGAAGAGTTAATTTGAGAAAATTGTATAATCTAGCCACACTATTGATTCACCCCCCTAGCCAAGTAGTGTCCTGGTTTCCATTGCTTCTAACAATTTGTATCATAGCCAAGGTCCTTCAAAATCAGTTTAACAACTAGAAATAAAATCAGGGAACATGGAGAACCATAATTGGATTACCTTAGATGGAGTTCCATGTTTGAATGGCTTAAATTATACAACCTAGAATGTAAGGATGAGAATCTACTTACAAGCTCTTTATTTGGATGTGTGTTTATATGTGGAGTATGGAGTCATATATGATACGTTTAGTAAGAAATATGGGAAGGAAATCATGAGATGGTTTTCTAAGGCAGATATTAAGAAAGTAATATGTTATAATATTGTCAAGGAGATATGGGACAAAGTGCAGCCCATCCATGAAGTGGGCATGTAAGCGACATGTAATATCAAGAGGATTTTTATGGTGGATGCAACAATCAATGAAGCAGCCAAAGATTCAAAGAGCATTGAAGATCATGAATTAGATGATGATTCTTCTATATCAATAGGCCAAGTCAATGTTCAACACCCGGAGGAGATGCAAACCGCAAGTAAGTTGATGTTATGTTGATATTTAAGAACAATAGGTTATTTATTTTCAAATTGCTCAGCTAGTGAAAGTGAGAGTTAGTCATGGTGTTATAGTGAAGAAGGAGCTACCTTAGTGGAAATATAAGACCTTGAAAATGGTCAAGAAGAAAATGGGTCCACCTGTGGTAAGAAGAAGAATCCCTAGAGTTCATCAAGGGAACAAAATTTTGAGAGGGAAGTAGACACTTGTTGTGGATCTAGTTTCTCTTCCAGTGAGTTCGAAAATCTTGATGAAAAGATCTATTTGAAGAAGCAACTCATATCAGCTCTTGATAAAATCAAAAAATTCAAATCCAAGAATATGGAGCTAGAGAAGGAGAATTGATCATTAAAGGAGCAGGTGTTGAATTTCCAACAACATGCAAAGAATTCTGAAGTGTTTAAAGACGTTTAGACTAGGCAGTGCTACTATTATACCGAGAGTATGTTGGGAAATAATAGTGACTCAACAACAACTTTAAAGGGACCCACATAGTAGCCAAGGGAAAACAAGCAATCTTGGAAGCATCAACAACAACAATAAGAGGAACAATTTTTCCATGCAAATCAAATTACACAAAATTTTGCTCAACGTAGAAGGTAATCCCTCATATGCTTTTGTTTTAGCAACACGTAGCATTGTGCCTCCAAGTGTCTAGAGAAGAAAAATATGCAGCAGAAAAAGGTGAATACATTGTTTTGACCACAACAATGAATTCCTCAAAAGGGAAATTCGAACATCCAAGTATAGAGATCCTCTTCCCCACAAAGGAAATATTTTTGGTGGTCCAATAGCAACAAGAGAGTGAATTACAATCCAAGAAATTAGACATGCACAAGCTTCGGTACGAAGTTTAATTTCTTTGTCCCCTTCTTAAATAAGAATGCATGCTATAGGTGTAATAAATTTGAGCACAAAGCAATTCCATGCAAATCTGGCAAGAAATTATTTTTCCAAAATGTTGCAAATAGAGGTATGGATAATGTTGACAACTAGAAAATAGAATAGCGCAGAAGCTATTTTAGCACCCATAAGAAAGGAAAATTGAATGGTGCATGGAGGCAACACAAAACAATGTGTAATTTTGAAGATTCAGATTGTGTAATTTTGGTGGTTGATTTCTCTTATATAACCTGCAGTAGGCAGAGACTCAAATCAATTAAAAGAAGTGGCATTAGTCCTTAAAGATCTCCAAATCAATATAGTGAGAACGAAGAGAAACAAAGGTATGTTATGAGCCCCAATATTGCAACAAGAATGTTGCAACTCCCAAGGCTACCAACTTTAACTATCAACTCGGGTTTCGTACAAACTTAAGATGTATTAGCACTATATTTGCAACATACAATGTGTTCTCCTTTTGTTGATCTGATGTAATGGAGTGATTGTCATGAAATCAGAGCCTAAAATAATTGCAAAAATGGAATTGTTACTGTATTTGCAAGAAATGGAAATGACTACTTGCTCAACTTGTAAATGATAACTAACAAATTTATGAAAGAACAAAGGTTAATCTACTTTCAGAAAGAAAATATTTACCTTGCATAATTCATCAAAATACCAATCATAATTCCATGTACAATCTACCTAGTTCACACTTGCTTGTAAGTCAGTAACCTACTTGCATCATACTTGTGATAAAGAAACTAAGTCTACCATGTTTTCGCAGTGAATAAAAAGAAGGGTTGGAGAGGCTTAGGAGCTTCCCCTGATCATAAGATCATAGTTGGGGTCATTATTCATATATATTAAGTCATAGTTGTAGTGGGAATCAAACTGATGAAGGAAAGTGGTGCTATAGGTTTGCTACAGGAAGTTACAAGTTTGCTACAGCGAGTTACAGGTTTCCTACACGAAGTTACAGGTTTGCTACAGGAAGAGATAACTCACCAAATTACTAAGGAAATCAAATGAAAATGGGATGAGATGAAAAAAATTATTGAATAGGATTTCTTAGGTCTCCATTCCAAGTGTAATCACTCCAAAATAACCTTGTTCACACATGCTAAAAATATCATAAAATTACTAATTTGGAAATTCGAGAACTAGCGATCTAGTTAACCTATCAAATTCCTAACCTAGTCAAGTGAAAATGCAATGGGGTGAATTTTGTTATTAAATTGAACTTTTTTACAATATAATTCAAGTGTAATAAACTCAAATGAATATCATTAGCATTTTCTAAAAAGATAGCAGAAAAATACTACTATTTGCTACAAGGGACTTCCAGAAATTTTAGATTTGTGAATAAGTAAACTAATCCAAGTAGTTAAATGATGTCTGTGACATTCCAAAGTTGTTCCAAGGATGAAATAATTCTTGTGACTCTGTAGAGAACCTGCAAAAGAACTCAATTCAACCATTTAACCCAATCCTCCAGCAAAAGAATCATCAATACTAAATGCAGAAATAGGAAAAACAAGAACAAGAGATGCATGTGAATAAGAAGTGAAAAGAAGAAAAATAAAGTATAAAAAAGGGCTTTGAGGCTCCTAGGATGGCCAAGCCCAAGGATACTCAGATTCATATGAAGGATATCAATATTTAGAAGCTAAAAATGGCACCAATCTTCATTATTTGAATCAATCTAAGTACATCCTTGTTAGAATGAAAGTGGAGCTACAAAAATAAAAGTTTTCTCCACAAGAAGACTAAAGAATACATGCCTCTAGAGGAAAATTCGAATTGGTACTTATACAAAATTATGAGGAAGCATTCTCCTTGAAAGGAGGAATTTTTTCCCTCCAAAATCCCTCAAATAGTGGATCTGGTTCCCAACACTAGGAATTTGCATTAAATGACAAGGAACACATTCCTAGATTTTCTCAATCATTGTAGCTCGAGAATTTTTTTAATAATTTCATAATATCTTGTTGATTTATTATCCAATATTGATCCTCCTGTAGTAGGGAGCAACTCCCTAGATTATCTCCTCCTCCAAATCTTCATAATCTGCTTAATATTCTCACAATATTCTTTAAAAATAAATAATATTAGGCACAAATATGCGATTATCTCTAAACCTTCCTAATGAACACATTAAAGCTAAAAAATATTATTAAGTGAAGAAGGAGAGGTTTAATATAACCTTCATGTGCCTAAGAAAGGTTAGATGGGCCTTAATTTGCGTCTAATTTGGAGGCCCATCATACCACCCTATTGAAATTGTTGCTCATACTCTGAGCAACCTATTCATCCTCCTTATTACCTCATTACTAATTTCATTCTCATTGAATTCCAAGCCTCTTGCTTATATTGATACAAATTATTGGCCATGATACATCATATTATCCATCAAATTCTTATGAACACCCTTGATTAGCAATCTAAATTCTCTTTTCTTATTAAATTCTGGAATTGAAAACACTTAACATAGAGATTTTTCTTCTTACAAAGGGAGAAATGATGGTCAATAAATTGAAGCAAAGGAAAGAAATGACGTGATGACCAAACTGGTGACTTGGATATTTTTCACTCTTGGAGAATTTACCATGTTTGTAGCAAATTCTTTACAACTTTGTTGTGTTTCTTTGTACCTTGTACCAATTAGTTAATCATTATCCAACACCCTAGTAGAAAACGTGTTTTCATGTATCCATCTGTTAACTTCATGTAGCAACTTTGTTCCTTCTTGCAGCAAATATGTTCTTCATGTAGAAAATTTGTTCTTCTTGTAGTAACTATGTTCTTCTTGTAGCAGTTTTTTTTTTCTCCTGTATCAACCAACCCGAATCCTATAGAAGCTACTCCTTGCATGCCAAGAGGTGGTGGGTCCACCTTTTTTTAATTTTATTTAATTTTATTGATTTTTTCATTAGTTTTTCTTTTTCAAAATTTTTCTATCTTTTTTCATTGCATGCAAAATGAACTCAAGGTGTTTTGAGTTGACCCTCAATGATCCCTTCACACTCCTTGTCCTCCATAATTACTAAATTATTACAACCCACTTTCTCAATTCCTTTTCACTTTTGTCTTGTCCTCTCCCCCATGTGTGGGTGTTTTGGTTGAAAAGTGAATTTAATTGCTAGATAAGGTTGAGGTTTCTCTACTACTAATCTTGGCTATAAAAACCTTTTCCTTCATACAATTGCAATTTTTTTCAAGCTAAAATAAGTTTGTAGGTGTTAGAACATAAATCTACCTCAGGCTGAGAAAGGTAGGATCTAGGGTAACATCAAACCACGCTTAACCTGGTAGCTAGCCCTACCAGGTCGGGAGAGGGCTCTCTCCTGGTCAATCTCAACAAAATATGATCAATGTGGGCTTGAGATGACTAATATGAATACTAGTCTTAGGCTAGGTATGTGTGAAAAATAATTTGGTTGAATAAAATGATGATTTGTTGGCTCAAATGGAAAGCCAGATTTTGGGGGGGAATGAGGCTCAGTTTTGCAGAGATCTCTATGGGGCAAGGTAGGCAACTGATTTGGCACTTAAAATTGAATGAAATGGAGAGATTTAGATAGGTGAGGAGTTGAAGAGGGCAAGAAAACCTCAGGGATCCTCTTCAAATAGCTGAAAACATCAATAACTAAGCAAACCCTAGGTAGAGCACTGCAATTTCAAGGGATTCTACCTATATCCTTGTTTGTTTTAGTTAAGAAGAAGTAAGATAGATAATGGCATACATAAAACATAAGTGAACTCACAATTACAGAAGAAAGCACTATACCAAAACAAAATTCCACAGGAATCCCAAAGAGTGCTGCAAACCTTGGTCTCTTTTCCTTAGCCAAACTGTTGAAAATGTGTATACAATGAAGCTCCAAGCTTTTCCAAAAGTCCAACCATGCTAATGACTGAAAAATCACAAGATATAGACAAACCATAACTCATCCTAGCCTCTATGGGTCAAGCTCATAAGTTTAGGAGCTGTTCCAACAAATTCTAAACTAAGAACTAAAAGGTAGGTAGTGGAACAACATGCCTCTAAAAACTAGGGAACTGATTCATTTAGTTACAAACTACTTTTCCATGGATGAATCTACCTCTATGAGTGAAAATTTATCATAATTACATCAAAATCCATCAAGTCACATTAAATTACATCATAATTTTTACATTAATAAGGAGAGAAGTCAAATTTTCAAGAAGCTAGGCGAAAAACAGAGTATTCTTGGTCAAACTGAGCAAAATTTACCCAATGCACCACGCTGATTTCCCTATGCATAGCTCCTGTTTGCAGCCACTTTTGGAGGCATTCCTAATGTCCACATTTTCTCCAAGTGTTCTTGTTATAAAGGACTACCTATCTACTTTCCAGAACAAGTGGAATTTTTGAATTTGGCCTCCATTTGCCCCTCCAAAATTGAGTTCTCCCAACACTGCTCCCTGTGTGTCAAAATAAGGGCGGTAAGGTTTTTTTTTGGGTGTTTTTAACCTTTTTGAGGGCTCAAAGCCTGTCCGGATTTCTTTTCCATTGGTAGAAAAGCATATTTCTTCATGCCAAATCTAAAAATGCTGAGTTTTTCTCATTTGGAGGCTTCCATCAAAAGCGAGCGCCAGGTGGCGCAGCGCATAGGGCAGAAAATTCTGTATTTTAGCCCCAAAATTTCAAAAATGAAAAAAGTGTACCAAATTTTTTGAAATTTGGGCTGAGTCTTCTCCATTAAGTCTTGTGTTGGGCAAAGGGAGCCTCAGCCAATATCTGAAGTCTATCTTTCTCCTTTCGCCTCCTCGATGCCCTCTTCAACTTTGCTTTCAAGCTCCTGATTCTTGCCTTGTCACTTTTGTTTCTCGCCATATAATGATAGGCCATATGCCTCAACATTGTCTTCTCCCTGTTAGCCTTCTCTAGCAAACTTTCCAAGTGGATGTTCACTCTCTCAAGCCATGATTATCGATCGCCATTGATTTCTTGCTCAAGTGACGTGAGCTTCACTTTCCTCTTCTTGGCAGCGTGGCAGTTTTCTCATATATTTTGCAACTCCATAATCATTTGTTGATCCTCAAGCTACTTGTTTCTTTGCTTCAGGTACTTTATTATCCACTTAGCTCTTTCTAAGTTGAGGGACAAAGCATTGATGTCCACCTGTTACTCTTCGATGAGCTCTTTGAGCTTTGAGTTTTGTGGGCCCAAATCAGTGTCATCATCCTCAATGAGAATGAAATCGGTCTCCTACTCACCTGAAGGCCCCTCATCCTATAATGGCCTCTTTCCCTTGTCCTGAACCTGTTGTGCTAATGAAGGAAGCAAGACCCCTTCCACCCCAGGTGGATATAGTATTCGCTTTGCTACTGCAAACAACCATCTAGTGCCATTTTGATAGGTGACAAACACCAGCACACTAGCAGTCTGTGTTTCATGACCCTCCTACTGATGTGAAGGTCCACCTGTCTCATGAAAAGCCTCTGGAGGTCCCTGAGGAGCTGTGAAGAAATCATGAGAAATGAAATCCTCCCATGATATGCCCTGCAAACCAAGCTGATGCATGACCACAATTTTAATGAGAGAAAAATGATATATATTGTTAAACTGTTGCTGAGGAGTCTTTTGTTGTACTAGGGTGGTCATCTTCTCAATATTTTTGCACATGAAGTAGGGGAGATTCATCATTCTCACCCTAGTAAAGTGCATCAACAATCTGATGTGATATGCATATAAGGGAGAAAAACACAGCTGAAATATTTCATTATAAGCTTCATCAAAGGAGCATATGAATCTTTCAAGTACCGAAAGGGAAAAATCTGCTGAGTTGTCTCAAATAACCGAGCTTGATGTATGGTTCATAATGTTCCCTACCAATTTGCTGCCTTTTATTCCATTGCTCTCCAATATTAGGAATGTCGGTTGCTAGAGAAATAGAATCCGGTGTTAAAGTGAATGTTACACCAGCTAGAGTGGCTTGGCCATTATGTAGATGAAGCACAAACAACCGGGCCAACTCATGATGATACTGGACTCTAGCAACCATCTCACAGAACTCATAATAGGATTGGTGTTGGAAGCATGTGATAGCAAGAGGGCAGGCCTGCAACTCAGCAAGTGTAGTAGGCTCCTCTCGTATATGCTTGCCACCCTTGTGAGGTCTCCTTGGTGTGTGTATTTCTGTAGGAGAGTCACAATGTGTCTCTTCCTCACGGTCATATGAAGGATCAGACTCCATGTTTGCTAGCGTGTAAGTTTTCTTGATGAGTATGAAGAGATTTATGGTGTTTTTAGTTTTTTGCCACCAAGGGTAAGAATGTATGAGGGACTGTGGAGGGAGAGGGTATGAGGGGTTTTGGGACTATTATGGCAAGTTTATTGGGAAATAAGGGATTAGGGAATAATATGTAAGCTTAGGGACAACAATTAGGGTTTGGGGATTTTGTAGTTAGGATTTGTGGGAAAATGGGAATTGGGGATAGGGGTGAATGATTTGATCTTTTAGGAATATGAGAGTTAGGGAATGAGTGGATGAACTGGGAAAATAAATGGAGTCAAAGAGTAAGGGAATGGTGGAGTGAACTTGGTAGCAACATAACAAATGCAAACCCTAGGCAATGGTTTTTTGAGAAATTGCAAGGAAGTAGGGTTTGAGTTTTTTCACACCACCACCATAAATTTTTAAGAAAAGATCCTTCACTAACAAGGAAAAGGGCTTGACTTACTTGCACACTAGAAGATTTGAGCAATTTTGGTGATTTGAGGGAGTTTTTAAGGAAATTGGGCTTGGCAGCTCTATGCACCACGCCACAAACCCAACGTGCTGTGCCAGTACAAATTTTACACTATAGAGGGCGACCCAGTGTGTCGTGCCACTTGTATGCATCGTGCCTCTCATCCAGTGCGCCACACCCACAAATTTGCAAAATTTTTCTCCAAGCTTGCTCTCTTTGCTCAACACGACCTTCACTTTGCTCAATCTTTGTTCTTTGAATGAAAATGAGCTTCTTGAATTGGAAAAATTATTTATATACAAGATCTTTTGATTTTTTCTTCATAAAACCTTCTTTTATAATGTTTGCCATGTAACTTATTTTTTTAACTCTGCTTTTGAGAAGTTTACTTTATTTGTGCTTTTGATGAACTAAATGACTTGATTTTGTGTTTGCCTTGTAGGGGATGGAGCAGCTGAAGCTTGGCAAGGTGTCCAGGGTTGCCACTGAAGTTATTTACATATAAAAGAACTGAAATTACATGAATTTATACAATAAAAACCTAAGTTACTCTGTTTTTCCTCAAAACAGAGTTTTGAGGAAAAATACATTTCTGAGCAAGTGATTATGAATTTATTGGTACTGGAACTTTAGTCAACCTCCTCATGCACCTGCTGACCGTTATAGGACATTTTGGGGACCTTTTTTATTTTGATGAAACTGTTAGGATATTTCGACACATAGGAAATAGCTAAGTATAACTTGGTCTAGTGTAGAGTTAGGTAAAGTGTGTTTCTTTACTATGTACTTTTGTAACTTACAATCCAATGGTCACGATATGTATTGATCTGACGGTTCATTCTCTCCTCGATATTACCGACACTTGGTCCATGGCTTAACACCTAATTGGTCCATGATCTCTATTTAAAGAGCATGGAGGGTCATTTGTAGGTTAACTGTTCATGAGAGAAACTTATGTAAAATTTCATTCTTTTATTAATAAATTGCCTGAAGTGTCCGCTTTGGTTCAGGCTGTGGACTGTTTCCCTCTTTGAGGGTTTTAACCACATCAAAAATACTGGTGTATTGATCTGTGATCTGTTTATGAGCAGTTTCCTTTGGTGTTCTGTCTGAGGAACTTACCCTGAAAATTCCTACATGGTATCAGAGCTATTTGAGGGCCGCGTCCATTGGTGATCCAAATCTGAAGCCGGTAGAACTGCATCCGACTTCCGTTTCCTAGATCTGTTGTTTTTAACTACTTTCGGGCTGAGAGAACTGCTCTATTGTGTTAGGAGCATCTATTCCAGTGAGGAACCCCTTTCGTTTCATGCAAAAAGGTTTCTGGTAGCCCTAGCTACGTCATTTTTAAGATCTGGAGGTATACAATGTTTATTTACAGTTTCTAGTTATTTTCTCTCTGTTTATTATTTCAGTTTATTTAGCTCGTTTTTTATTACCGAATTTATACCTTTCATTTCTACGTATACTCTTTTCCCTGTGACTCTGTGCAATCTAGGCAAATTAGAAACAAAGAGGAAGGATTTTTCTCATGCGTATTCTCTTTTCTGCTGCGCCTTAGTGTGATCTCGGAAAATCAGAAACATTGAGAAAAATATGTAGTTTCCAGGTAAAGCTAACTTCAAGCTGTAAGGGTTTGTTTTTCTGTATGTCTGTGTTGGGTTTTGTGTTTTTTGTTTTGTAGGGAAAAAGAGCTTTCTCAAGCAAGCATGCAACCCAAAGCTTCAGTGACCAAAAAACAAACCCCCACCCCTCTCTCTCTCTCTCTCTCTCTCTCTCTCTCTCAAACTTTTAGTTTAGCTCACTTGGTTCAAAGCTAATTTATTAGAGTAGAGGTCTTGAGTTCAAGTCTCCTTTTTGTTGGAAAGGGGGCATTTTTTTTCATTTCCGCACATTCTCGCACTTCGTTGGCGCCTTCATCAACTTTTCTTCAAAAAGCCATAACTTCTTCATCCAGAAGCCATTTTCAGAGCCGTTTTTTTGAACCAACCTAATTTTTCGAGATCTTTCCATTGGAACACTTAGTTTCAGCATATATAGCTTTAGTTTCTGTTAAAATGGAAAGTCCATGCCAAGTTTTTCTTGATAGCACCAATTACTTCCAATGGTGGTCCTACATTGTGGATTTACTTAGAAGTAAAAGTCTTTACAGAATAGCCACAGGCCAAGAAACCAAACCAGAAGATGGAGATAAGGCAGCTAAATGGGAAAATAGGCAAGATTAAGCACGTGGGTTGATAGGGATGTCTATTTCTCCAGATCTTAGATTCCATATTGTAAAACTTGATACTCCTGATGAAGCATTGAAACAGATTACTAAAGTTTTTGGAATAAAAAATGAACTTAGAGCCCATCAACTTGAAAATGAGTTGCTTACATTGGACCCCAATAATTTTTCTTGCATTGAAGATTTTTTGTCCAAGTTCAAGACCCTTAGACTTCTCTTGGAAGGTGTTAAGGTTAAGAAAGAAGATAGTAACCTTATCTATTCCATTCTTACTAATTTGTGACCAGCCTACTCTGTGTTTGTTTCCACCTTCCATTCTACAAAAGAAGCCTTCATTTCTCAAGGACAAACCTACAAGTCCCCTTCCTTTGATTCTTTTTGTGATTCTTTAATAAGAGAACAAGAAAAACTCTTACACCTTGGTCTTGTTAATCTTGGGAACTCTTATAAGAAAGCGTTAGCCACCCAGCAACAACCAAATTCAAAGAATCCTAAGAAGTCATATCCTAAAAGGAATGGTACTAAACCAAACAAGGGTCCTAAGCAATTTCAGCCTCAAAATGAAAAATCATTTCACCAGAATGATAAGGAAAATAAAAACAAAGGGAAGAAGACTGATAGACATTGCAACTTTTGTAATCGAGATGGCCACTTGGAATCTAAATGCTTTAAGAAGATGGAAGCCTTGGAAGCAGCAATGAAGAAGCATAGTATCCATTTGGAGCACTCTTCAAATTCATCTTCAGGAATGGCACTTTCTGCATGTGGTTGTCAAGCATCTTGGTCTGGATATGCACTAAATGTATCTTTGTCCTCTCATTCTCATGAGTGGCTCATTGATTCTGGAGCTTCTTATCACATGGCCAAAAATAAAGCCATGTTTTCTCCTTTAAATGATTGTAACACCAAAAATATATATGTTGGTGATGATAGATCTCTTAGTGTTGTAGGGACTGGAAATGTTCATATAGACAATGGTCAATTTAATGCTGTATTATGTGTTCCAACCTTATCCTGCAACCTTCTATCTGTATATCAGATAACTCATTCAGGTGAAGGTAAAATCGTTGAATTTTCACCTCACGATGTTGTAATCAAGGACCTAAAGGATCCTAGATAGATTTTAGCCACTAGCATTGCTGATGATTCTACAAGGTTGTATAAGTTTCACAACTTTGGGTCATCAAATCTTCCCTCGGTATTTGTTGCTCATAATGATGAAGTGAGCAAACTTTGGCATGAGCGATTTGGTCACTTAAACTATCGCTCCCTTCAGAATCTATGTAAAGGAAATATGGTGACAGGTCTTCCAATGGTATCTTGCAGAGATGGTGTTTGTTTTGGATGTTTACTCGGAAAACATCATCGGGATAGTTTTGAAAATTGTGCCTCTTGTCATGCCTCGGCCCCTCTACAGCCTGTGCATAGTGATTTATGTGGTCCACTTCCAGTTGTTTCTTTCTCTGGCTACAAGTATTTCTTAACTTTCGTTGATGATTTCTCCAGATGCACTTGGGTATATTTCTTAAAACTCAAGAGTGAAGTATTTAACAAATTCTTGGCCCTTAAGGCCTTTGTTGAAAAACAATCTGGACATCAAATTCTTAAGCTAAGATTAGATAATGGCGGAGAATATGTCAAAAACGACTTCGTCAACTTTTTCACTGAGCATGGAATCCAAATGCAACATACTGTTCCATATACTCCAAATCAAAATGGTGTAGCTGAAAGGAAGAATCGCACCTTAAAGGAAATGGCTAATTGTATGCTTCAATCTAAAGAACTTAGTCTTAACTATTGGGCAGAAGAAATTAACTGTGCAAATTACATACTAAATCGCACTCCTACTAAGGCTTTAAAGAATATCACTCCAGAAGAAGCATGGAGCTCTATTAAACCAGATGTGATTCACTTTCGTGTTTTTGGAAGTGAAGCATGGGCCCATATTCTAGATGACAAACGTAAAGCTTTAGAACCTAAGAGTGAAAAATATATCTTTTTTGGGTATTCTGAAGATGTCAAAGGATATAGACTTGTTCCATTTAAGTCCAAAAATGTTATCATTAGAAGAGATGTAGAGTTTGATGAAAATAAATTGGCCTACGAGCCTAGTTCAGCGCATGTGCCACCTCTCTCTATCTCTTTTACTTTTGAACATATTTCTTCTTCAGATGATGAAAGTGAGGATGAAAATCCTCCCCCACCTTCTCAGGAGCCTCCTTCAGCTCCTTCACTTCCAAAATGGGTCAAAGCTACTCGAGATGCAACAAGTGATCTTGCCGGTGATCCTACAGATCCGTGTCGTACACATTCTCAGTTTGAAAGAGCCTCTTCTTTACTGGCTCAAGTGTCAGCAAATTATGATCCTGCCACTTTTGCAGAAGCTTCAGGCCATCCAGATTAGGATGCAGCTATGAATGAAGAATATCATTCATTATTGGAAAATGATACATGGGATCTTATTACTCTACCAAAGGGACGAAAACTTGTTAGATGCAAATGGGTTTACAGAACCAAGTATGGACCAGATGGGAAAGTTGATAAACATAAAGCTCGACTTGTTGCCAAGGGCTTTTCACAAGTTGAGGGCATTGATTATACTGAAACCTTCTCCCCTATTTCCAAAATGAACTTTTTCTGCCTTATTCTTTCCCTTGCTGCCTCCTTTAAATGGGAAGTCCATAAGATGGATGTTAAATCTGCCTTCTTGCATGGGGACTTGAATGAAGAAATCTACATGGAACAACCTATTGGGTTTATACAAACGGAATCCAGCCATGTATGTCGGCTTAAGATATCCCTTTATGGTCTCAAGCAATCTCCTCGGGCTTGGTATGCCAAAATGGATAGCTTTCTCTTAGAATTTAGCTTTTCTAGGTGTCATTTTGACAATACTGTCTACACCAAGAAAGTGGGCAAGTCTCTTCTCATTCTTGTTCCTTATGTTGATGATATTACCCTCACTGGTAGTGATCCCAACCTTATTAACCATGTGAAGTCCAGCCTTAAAAAGATGTTTGAAATGACAGACTTAGGACACTTATATTATTTTCTCAGTATTCATGTCTTGCAATCCAAGGAAGGTATTTTCCTCTCCCAATATAAGTATGCCTGTGATTTTCTACGCTCTTTTCACATGGAAGATTGTAAGCTAGCTCCTTCTCCCTTTCTGTCTGGATTCAAGCTTCCAGTCTCTTGTAATTCCCCTAAAGTTGATGCTACCTTATACAGTCAACTTGTAGGAAAACTTTTGTATCTAACCCATACCCGTCCTGACCTTTCCTTTGTTGTTGGTCTTGTTGCTCGGTTTATGCAAACCCCACGTCAATGTCATTGGAAAGCAGCTAAAAGAATACTTCATAATGTTAGAGGCACAGTTCAGTTTGGCATTCATTACGGTGTTGAAGCATCTCCTCTATTCGTTGGTTTCACTGATTCCGATTGGGCTGGTGACCCTGATGATTGGAAGTCTACTGCTGGTTATGTGTTCACTCTTGGTTTAGGACCTCTTACATGGGCTTGCAAGAGACAAGCTTCCATTTCTCTTTCTTCAGCAGAAGCAGAGTATCGTGGTGTCGTAGAAGCTAGTAAGGAAGCCTTGTGGCTTTGTCAGATCCTATCAGAGTTTGGCTTTCAGCAGCAGCATCCGACTACACTTTGGTGTGATAATCAAAGTTCCATTTAGCTTTGCAAATATCCAATTCAGCATCAACGTAGCAAACACATTGAACTACACATGCACTTCATCAAAAAGATCATTCATGACCATGTTCTTGAAGTGCAATATTGTTCAACAAATGATCAATTTGCAGACATCTTTACAAAGGCTCTCACAGAGGCGAAGTTTACTAAACTTTGATTTATGGTTGGAGTTCAGGAAGTTGTCACTAAGGGGGGATAGGCTCTAGTGCCTCCTTCCTTCTCCTATTGTGTCATATTTGTAAATCCTTCAATCCTATCCCAAGTTGTTCTTAAGGGGGGATGTTAGGATATTCCGACACATAGGAATAGTTAAGTATAACTTGGTCTAGTATAGAGTTAGGTAAAGTGTGTTTCTTTACTATGTACATTTGTAACTTACAATCTTACGGTCACGATATGTAGTGATCGGACGGTTCATTCTCTTCTCGGTATTACCGACACTTGATCCGTGGCTTGACTTCCGATTGGTCCATGAATTCTATTTAAAGTGCATGGAGGGTCATTTGTAGGTTAGCCATGCATGAGAGAAGCTTATGTAAATTTTCATTCTTTTATTAATAAATTTCCTGTAGTGGCCACGTTGGCACAGTCTGTGGACTGTTTCCCTCTTTGAGGGTTTTAACCAGGTCAAAATACTGGTGTATTGATCTGTGATCTGTTTTTGAGTGGTGTCCTTTTGGTGTTCTGGGCAGAAAGGAAAATATAAATTTCCTTGTAGACTGTGTAAATTCGATCATGTTGTCCACCATTGTCCCTTCCTAGACGAAGCTAAAAGAGTCTCGGATAACTGTCCTGCTTCATTGGTACAACTTCCTCCTAGATACAAGAAACTCTTACTGAGTCCATCGCTAGTTGAAAACCCGATTGACACACCTTTGTTGTCAATCGAAGAATCTATCATTGAAGATAAACTCTCTCAGTCCACACCGGACCAAAGTCATCAGGTCGAGACGGTAGTTGACCCAGTCTTGTCTTCAGAAGGTCCATCTTCAGATGATATAGTCACCGAAGAGAATGAGAATGACAATGTTCAAATTCTTTTTGTAAACATAGACTCCAACAAACATTGGGGCAATCTACCTATTTCTTTACCACAAGAAGGAAGTTCATCATAGTCGTATCCAGTCATTTATTCGATCCCACCTCCGAGCAACCTAGTCATTTCCTTCAACTGGAATCTACTATGCAGACCCCATTTATCGTCTAATGTACCATTCTGAATCATTGTACAAGATTACAGAATGGTCATGGTCAGTACTATCATATATGAAGGGGCTTATGTGAGTATCCTTTCCTCAACTACTTGGAAAGTGATTGGTTCACCATTGCTTCTGCCTAAGATACGAAACCTAACAGAATTTAACAAAGGAACTAATCGACCATTAGGGATCCTTCCAAATTTTCCTATAACTTTGAGAGGGAAAACCATTTATCTGAAAATGGTAGTCCAAGGACCTTTAGATTATAATCTACTCCTTGGGCGTGACTACATTTATAGCATGTGAGCAATTGTCTCCTCACTCTTTCGAGTAATGTGTTTTCCACATGAAGGCAGAGTGGTCTAGCTAATAGACCAACATTCATTCCCCATCTTACACAAAGTTCAAGCTTGTTAAAAATTAAACCTAACCAATGAGCACATGTTCCACTAGAGTTTAAGCTCATTAAAAAATGAACCAACCTCCGGTAAATAATCATTGCGAACACATTGTCATTAGCTTTTGAGCCTTGGTCGTGTTCTTACCATCACCTCCACTCTGTTTTAGCCGATCATACGCCTCCATTTAATTGTTTACCTTTCTGAGGAACAACTGCGATGAGTGATTCTATTAGCCATCCTCGTAACACTACCATGATTGAAAATTTCCAAACCTTACCTGAAATGAGATGCTACCCCAAAATATCACTCGTTCCTCTAAAATGAGCCTCCTTTAAGCTCTTTTCATCTAACTCGTAAAATATGAAAATATTGTCGAGCAATCAGCCTCTCCAACTCATTAAAGCTATCAAAAGTGTTGTCCCTCCTCTAGATTTTAATCTTTTTGGACCTGAGGGATTATTACACAAAACAATCCAGCGCTTGTCTTGTTTACCTCGTTAAAACTATTGAAAATTCATCCCTTTCGTATTATTTTATACCTTTTCAGACTTATGGGATTATATGATGGAAAAGGATCACTGGATTTTCCTTTCCGTCCCTTTTTAGACTCTCTAAAATTGAAAAAGGATTGAGTTATCATTTTCGTTAAACTCATTAAAGCCAATAGCGACAAACTTGTCCATGTTGACAAGAATGAGTTTCACTATCGCTAGGCTCATTAAAACATAAAGACGGGTTTGTATAAAGGGAAGATTATAGAAAAAGCATATTTTATCCTCCTCAATCTTGACAAAAATAAAGAGGTACTGGTCAGCAACGACTGGGGAAAAATTGGGAAGAGAACTTGAAGAAACTTTATTGGTAGCAAGTCGCTCTTGAACATGACACTTTCACTCTGTCACCATGATTGAGTCGGGTTGGGTTATTCCGCTCACCGGTCATATCACCATTGGTCCATCGTACCATCCAATTGTTGTGGTTAATTCTACCAATCCATTTCAGTGTCGCCGATATGTTCAGGAGAAGTTGCTGAGAGAATTCACCAACCTAGCTTGTGCCTCATCCACTACAATACCTTCACCCTTCATTCTATCATGATTTCCACCCTGAACCGTGTATCATCAGATCATTTTCACCTTCACAAAATCGTTTTCTCCGTTCTATGTCGTAGATGTGGGATTCATTAAGGCCCTCCTACGACGGGTCACTTCTTGTCGACGTCATCTCATTATCCAAGAAGTTGACCTAGGAACAACCCTTTCAGTACTTTGAATCTCGCATGCCTCAATGGAAAGTTTCTCACTTTTGGCGACAAGTTTACATCAATGGCCTTCGACCGAAAGATTTTGAGAGGTGTTCGATGCCAAGTCCCATTTTCACACCACGTGAATTCTACTGTTGTCACTTGAGGGTCATCATCATAATCGGTGATTCCTCTCATGCTTGTTAATAGCTTACATCATTGGCTGGTAATCAGGCAATGTCTTTCCATGCTCAACTCGAGGACATCCTTTCACATGCATCAACTTGTACTTCGGGCGAAGATTGAACAAGTTTGAAGACCCCGGATCTATTTTTAGCCACTCGGGTTGCGATATATTTAGGAAAATAAAGAAATCAAATGTACATCACTACTACATAGATGATCATCAAAATCAAAGGATGATGGCTCTATCAAAATCATCAGTCTGCTATACAGACGGTTGTCTGTCCAATGTAAATGAAAATTAATTTATAAAGTTGAGCATGGGAATGTGTGCCTCAGCTAGATCATGAAAATATTATGAAGATAATGTATTATATTGTATCTTATTACAGGTCTCCTTCCAGTTCGAAAAACCTCGGATCCTCATGATAAAGCATTTCATCTGACATCAAAAGATTTATGACCTCATGCTTTAGGGGCAACTGTTATAGAAATATTTGGGCACTGCAACACCAATTATATATGTCCATAAACCAAGGGCTTATGAGTCCCTAAAAGTGTTGTTTCACACCATAAAGGAACAAGGTCAGCTGATTACATCATCTCCCAGAAGTTCTCCACATAAAACCGCTTAGAACTAGTTAAAACTGGACCATACAGACTGCTCAGTGCTAAGGGTGTGATGCATCTCACCTACCACATGCAAAAAGTGTGATGCATAATGAAGAGTCCTTCTATAGGGTGCGATGGGCGAGAGTAGACAAATGGCAGAGATAGTTTGCAAGGTGGATGATCATGGAATCTTCTAGAAACTTCTCCTCTAAGACTTGTCTCTCTGAATTTACCCAAGGATGAGTAAGAGATAATGAATCTCCAATTGGAACCAAGAACTATCAAAGAGAGGACACTATTCAAAATCCCAGAAGCTGACTAACCCCCCTGCAAACATCTATATATGGATCCCTCATCCCAGAGATCGAGGGGTTGGAATTTTGCATCTTGTAAGGAAGTGTTGTTCGTTTCTTGGTGGAACATGATAGTGTTGGGTGATCTAAGCTTTTCATGATTGAAGAAGGACTTTCATGCTGGGAGGATGACACTGTGTCAGATCAATGGGTTTTAATCCTCCCTTCTACTCTTTCTATTAATAAAGCTAATCAAGTTTTTCTCCACATTATTGTATGTTTGATGATATATGCATTTGTGTGGTCAATATATATCTGGTCCTATATTGTTTATGATTGTAGATCCGAGTACTTTGAAGGTATTATGCTGCTTTGACTTTATAGGTACTCCTTGAAATGTGGTAAGCAAGGAAGGAGCGGAAAAGATCTGTCAGAGGGGAGAAGGAACAAGCAAGGGTCCAAGCTAAAGGTCGAGGTTGGTATTCTTTGCTCCTCTCCTATCTACTTCTGATAAAAGAAAACAAAAGTAACTTTAGTTTGTTTGTTTCTAAGATAGCTACTTGTCTTAGTTGGACTAGTAGCTTTGCATGGACACTAGATTTCCCGATAACAATTCCTTATAAAAAACACTTTTGAAATACAAACAGCATAGTCTTTGCAAAATGGGGTTGAAATTACAAAACAAAATGCAAACTAAGAATTTATAAACTTATGCAAGTCGCTTACTGGTTCAATATATGTGAAACCTTGCCAAAAGTTCCAGAAATATAACAATCCTTATTTCCTAGTATTAAAATGACCACGCACATCTCAAAGTAAGAGTGGTCATGTAAAAGGTAAATTAAAGTATGTAACATTTTTTGCACTTTATTTTTTTTGCATATGTTACATCCATTTAGATATTGGATCTAACATATGCTAAAAAAAAAGAGACGAAGAAATGTTACATCCATACTTGTAGTCATTTTAATATGATGCAACAAAGTTTTTTATATTAGGATTTTTCTTAAATTGAACAACAAATAATCATTTTTTTATTATTTATTTTTTTTAACAAAATCATGTCATAACTAAACAATTTTATATTCCTTATAGAAAAATTGTGAAATACAAACGAGACAATATTTGTAAATTGTGGTTGAAATAACCAAAGACAAACTCAACTAAGAATTTGGAAAGTTATGCAAGTCTCTTGATGATCCAATACATGTGAAACCTTGCAAAACAATCCTAATATATAACAATCTTTGTTTCATGATATTAAAACACAACCATGCACACGTGGATTTAAGAGTGGTCATGTAGTAAGTAAATTAAAGTATGGATGTAACATTTGTTCCTCTCTTTCCTTTTTTTGCATATTATGTTCCATCCATTTAAAGATTGGATGTAACATATCCTAAAAAAGAAAAAGAGAGGAAGACATGTTACATAGACTTTAATTTATTGGTTAAATGACCGCTCTTATATACATATGTTCTGTGTGGTCATTTTAATACAAGGAAACAAAGTTTTTATATATTTGAACTATTTGTTAAACTAAACAACAAATCATGAATTTTTTATTATTTATTTTTTTAACAAAATCATGTCATAACTAAGCAACTTGATATTCCTTATAGAAACAGTGTTGAAATAGACATAATCTTTGCAAATTGTGATTGATATTACCAAACACAAACTCAACTAACAATTTAGAAACTTATGCAAGTCACTCATTGGTACAATACATGTGAAACCTTGCAAAACGGTCCAAATATATATAACAATCATTGTTTCCTTACATTAAAATGACCACACACACTTGGATGTAAGAATGGTCAAGTGAAAAGGAAATCAAAGTATGGATGTAACATTTTTTCCTCTCTCTTTATTTTTTGTATATGCTACATGCATTTAAATATTGGATCTAACATATGCTAAGAAAGAAAGAGACTAAGAAATTTGACATCAATACTTTAAATTACAAGATACATAACCACTCTTACATCCAGATGTTGTATGTGGTCATTTTTGTATGAGGAAACAAAATGTGTTTTATATTTGAACTATTTTTTAAACTGGACAACAAAAAGTTATTTTTTTACTATTCATTTTTTTAACAAAATCATGTTATAACTAGACAACTCGATATTCCTTATAGAAACACTTTTGGAATACAATTTAGAAATGTTATACAAGTCACTTAATGTTTCAATACATGTGAAACCCTACAAAAAAAAATCAAAATATATAACAATCTTTGTTTCCGCACTAATAATACCACGCATATTGTAAAAGTGGTAATATAATAGGTAATTTAAATTATGGATGTAACATTTTTTCTTCTCTCTTTCTTTTTCTACATATGTTACATCCATTCAAAGATTATAGGTAACATATGCTAAAAGAGAGAAAGAGATGAAGAAATTTTGCATACATACTTTAATTTATGTGTTACATAACCACTCTTACATTCAAATGTTGTGTCTCATTGTTTTAATATGAGGTAACACAATGTGTTATATATTTGAACTATTCTTTAAGTTGAAAAAATAATGAGTCTTTTTTTCTTTAACAAAATCCTGTGATAACTAAACAACTTCATATTCCTTATAGAAACACTTTCGAAATACAAACGTCATAATCTTTGTCAATTCCGGTCGAAATTATCAAACACAAACTAAACTAAGAATTTAAAAACCTTATACAAGTCACTTAATGTTTTGGGATACATTACCACTCTTACATCCAGATGTTGCACGTGGTCATTTTAATATGAGGCAACAAAGTGTGTTATATATTTGAACTATTTTTTAAACTGAACAACAAATAATTACTTTTTTATTATTTATTCTTTTAACAAATCATGTCATAATTAAACAATTTGATGTTCCTTATATAAACACTTTTGAGATACAAACAACATAATCTTTACCAATTGCTATTGAAATTACCAAACAGAAAATGAACTTAGAATTTAGAAACCTTATACAAGTTTCTTAATGTTTCAATACATGTGAAATCCTTAAAAACAATCAAAATATATAACAATATTTGTTTCTTCATATTAAAAAGACCATTCACATTGTAAGAGTGGTCATGTAACTTGTAAATTAATGTATGGATGTAACATTTGGTCCTCTCTCTCTTTTTTTTTTTTTTTGCATATATTACATCCATTTAAATATTGGATGTAACATATGCTAAAAAAAAAAAGAGACGAAAAAATGTTACATCCATACTTTAATTTACCTGTTACATAACCACTCTTACATATAAATGTTGTATGTGGTCATTTTAATACAACGAAACAAAGTTGGTTATTTATTTCTATTGTTTTACAAATTTGACATGTCTTGAATTACCATTTAAGTGTTTTAAATAAATAAGTAGATAAGTAAATTTATGTTGGGTAATTGTGTTAAAATTTCAATAACAGTTTACTCAATTTAGTTTGGTTAAGAATATCATCATGGTTAGTTGTGCAATAATTTTGTTAAAAATAGAACTAAATATTACATTTATTTGGGTTTATATTAACAACAAAAAGTAAAATTCAAATATATATTTATTTATATAGGTTAAATTATATAATTAGATAGTTTTGTAACCGTTTAACAATTTTAAACCTAAATTTCTTATATAATTAAGACCAATTATGTTAGTGTAGCCCGTAAAAATTGTTCAATCCGATTTGAATATTTATGAAATTTGGGTCTAAGGAGCTAACGAGAACTGCTACTGTAGTTCTCTGACTTTAGGATTGTAGAAAACAAAAATTATGTTTCGACAATACCTCTTGCTCATCCACGTGAAATTTTAATTTTTTTTCCTAGTCTTTATATTCGGAGAAAACGGGCATTTAAATAATGTTTGGGCAACATCTGCTCACCTGCTGCACAAGCAGTCAGCATGGCCCCCACATGTACTTTTATTATAAAAGGGACATTTTTATAGTTTGTATAGTTGTTACATCTGTTTAAACTTTAAACAAACTCTTTCTTTTAAAAATACATGAGAGAATTTTTTGGCCAATATTTTTTAAACCAACAAATGTAGTTGAAATTTATTAGGTTAAATTATAATTGATTTATAAATAGATATAATATTACAATATTTTATTATCTTAATTATTTAAATTTAAATATAAAATTATAAAAATATATTTTTATATTTTTAATATTATATTTTTATATTAAATAATTAAATAAAATAATAATATTTAATTATTTAAATTTTAAATTATATTGTTAAATAAGATTTCTGGAAAAATGTACGTTATGATTGTGGATTTTCCTAATACATCATGTTCAAAAAAAATATTTAATCAACAATAATTTATTGACTATAAAATATTCATGTTAAAGTTTTTAAATTACAAGGTAAAATAATTTATTTTAACAAAATATTATTGACTATAAATATTCATGTTAAAGTTTTTAAATTACAATGTAAATATAATTTATTTTAACAAAATAAAAGTAAGTGTAAAAATAGCTTTGCTAAGAATTTTAGATTATAATATAAATATAATTATATTTAAACAAAAAAAAATTATTTAAGGAAATGAAAGTATATATAAAAATATCCATGCTAAAAATCTTAGATTATAATATTACTAGCAATTGTCCCAAAAGGTACAAAGAGAGGCTGATAAGATTATTAAATTGAAATTGTTCAATTTTTCTAGAAGAGTTAATTGGTTTGTGGAAAATCTTGTTTTCTTGCACTCAATCATTGTGCAATTACTTTTCTTTAGATGTTTTGTTTATATCTGTATTACTAGGAACACATTAAATGTCTTATTTCATTTTAGATTAAGTTAATTACGTAAAATCAAGGTTAAGTTAATTGCCCAAAATCAAGAAACCTATATAAATGGCCAAGCATATACGAAGAATACGTCTCATTTATATGCAATACCAAATCCATCTTTTCTTTTCTCTGAGTAAAATTTCAAAAGCATGAACACATGCTATTTCACATGCACAATAAACCCAACTTCTGAAATTTCAATGCTTGGATGCATCCCATTCATATGCTACAGTAAACCCATATTTTTCTCAAATTTCAATCGATAAACACATCCATTCATGAGCCATAACAGAACAACAACGAAAAAACCCAGCCCTGTGCTGGAAGAGCATTATCGCAATTCAAAAGCAAAGAAGTAGCAAATATAAACGCCAGTGTTCGACAGTCTTGACTACATAAACCAATCATTGCCATCTGAAAAATCAAGAAAATAAAGATGATGACTAGTTAAGGAGATGATAGTGACCCTTTTTCTGGCCTTCTTTTTCCACCTTTCACCTGGAAGGCTTCATGCTCTCGCACAAAAAGAAGAATGTTTACTTCAAAAGCTGCAACATTGTCCTGTGGTAGAACAAAATTGGACAACCTAGTTCTAGAAATAGGATCTGCCTAAGATTTCCCCAGTGGCAATATGATCAGAGTTTTTGCATAACAAGGCCAGGTACATTATGTGCCCTCTAATTTGTAATTGAAGGCTCTGTCTCACAATGGCGGGAAGGTCTTGTCACTTGCCCAATAAAAATGGAAAGGAAGACATTCAGACATATCTGCTGATTAGAAGCAGATATGCAATCAAGAAATGATTCACACTCCCCTGGAAAAATGACGAAACGAAGAGCTCATCTTGCTCAGAAACCTATCTTGAGAAGAACTCATCTTGAAAGAAACAGGGATTTTTTATAACACAGTAAAGCTCAAGTAAAAAAAGTTTCCAGATGTCTCAGGAATGCTATGGAGAGAAGAATTGGACCTCTCTTATGCAGAATCACTCCAAAATGCTTTCCACCTTGGTGATTTTAAAGGTGCATGGGAGGGCACAACTGACAGCCTATCAAACTCAAACCATGCTTTAATAACAAAATAGATATAACATGTCCTCCTACTAACAAAAATGTGAATTGATACTCTGGTTCAATTTCTCAGATGAGGGAATTAGTTATGAGAATATTTAAGATATCTCCACATTTAGACTGAGGTGGAATTCATCGAAGGTTTGAGTTCCCTCGCTTCCTTCAGAAAACCTGAACAGCAATCATTTATTGGTCGCCCAAAGGATGAAAACATAAACCCGTGGAAAAAAAAGTAGAATATTGAACAATCTACCTCGCTGGTGGGAAAGTGAAGCAGATGATAATTTCTACTGGAAGCCCTGTAAGTCCCATCCATCTATTCGATTCCATGATCTCGACATGCCCATGACCTATCAATTTTTTTTTGCCTGAAAAATAAATAAATAAACACCTTAAAAAATAGAAAACCATTGGAATCAAATGTATGAAATCAAATATTGTTAATGATTAACATATAGCATCACAAAATATATACAACAGTGTCAGGATTTTTGTACAGTCCAATTATAAGCTACTCTAGAGTAACAATTTAATATTTGGTAGAGTAGATGAAATCGGAATACTATGAATACAAATATATGCAAACAAATTCTATGAAACATTCTTCTTTTTCATAGCATACCAAGAGCCATTCATGGATATGCTCATGATCCCATGATGTTTATTAACTACTATGATTCCTTCGGACATACATACCCCACTCTCAACACTTCCAATTAATGAATATGGTTGGTTAGAACTCTGTGGAACGAATCAGGACCAATTTCTCTAATTAATTTAGATGTAAGGTATCAATCTACACGAACCTGGTCATTTGGAAATAATATATTGATGTGCAAAGTAACTCATAAATCACAGCATATCAATTTCATGGCCTGCAAAAACTTGTAAACTCAACCACTGAGATAAAATAATGAAGTTAAACAACATTTTGAACTGTTAAAAATAGAAGGAATGAAGGTCGAGTACTATGTAATCCACACAGTCCACCAAGTGAAAAGGCTAGCTGGCATGACTACTCACCGACAAAAATAATTTAACCAACCAGCAGAAACACAATATCGAACAAATAATTTACGTGGAAGGAAGAAGTAGAGCACTATCACTATAAACCCTAAAGCCTGCACTACCTCCTCCATTTTTCTTTGATTTGGTTGGACCACTTGTAAAATTTGAAAGCCATTAAAATTGAATGATGGAAGGCATCAATTATTGCCATTAATTGAGTTTCCCTCTAATATTACATTTATGGGTAACAAAATAAATATAACAAGATCCAACTCTATTTCAAATTCCAAGAGAAGAGAATTACATGACAGAAATAATTAAGATGATAGGATTTGCACATTCAGACTCCAACGGAGTGCATTGAATTTTTTACTGCCCTCCCTCCCAATAAGCTAAACAACAGTGATTTATTGGTCCCCCAACGGGTGAAAAGCATAAAAGCTAACTAAGATTGAGTTTGTGTCCCGGCTGGATTTGTCACGACACTAGGCTGACGGTAGTCTTTCAACTGTGCTAGGCGGGGTGCAACACCACCGAACACTTTCTTTTCACCAATACTTCTGTTCGTGGACTATGCCTAACAACTTATCCTACTTAGTTTGTGTTTCTCAACCAAGTATTATTAATGCTCCTTTATACCAATGAACACCCATACACATTCATTAACATCAACAACTATACATGAAGAACACAATTGCACAGTATAAAGGGAGGGGCAACTCCCTGAACAATGAGTCTGCCCAGTAATATACTATACAATATTTTACAATTTACAAGCTTTACAAGTATACTTGGAACCTCCAAGTTTCATACTTAGCCAAATTTAGAATCTTCGACAAAACTCGGTTGCGTAGCTCGTTAGCACCTCCGCATGGCTGCTGCATGACTCACCAACCCTTCGTTCACCTCGTCGCATGATCGTGTTTTTTGCCCAACTTGGGCACACCTCCAAGTCACCACACACGAGAGCCTCTGCATGAGACACACCTTTGTCCACAATCTCAACACTTCACCGCAAGTCACACCATGCACACTCGCACGACGGGCGAGCGCTCAACCGAGTCACCCAAGAACCCGTGCCAAGTCATCACACAAACGAAGTGTTCACCCTTCGTTTCACCATTAGGCACTCCTTCACACAACCCAGGAACCACACACCCCTACACGCCCTTCTCCAAACAGCGGGCACTCCTCTACCCGTGCCCTTCACCCAAACCAAGAAATGACACTTAACTCCGTGTAGCCTTGCCCAAGAATGGGTGCATCACAAAACTACGCCTTCCTCTTCTTTGTTGTGTCCACACCTTACTTTTGTGCTTTTCTCTTCTTCATGAGTGAAGTTGCTTTTTGAGTGATGGTTGAGCATTGTCCAAATGGGCTCCAATGCATCACTAATATATATGAGCATAGGGCGAGGTCGCAACTACCCAGCCAACCTGCCCACGCCCTTAATGCCATTGCAATATGCTTCCAAACTTCATGTGAATAGGTCTTATGGCTAGGAATGGTACCCATTCTTCAATCATATTTACCCCTACATTCTTCAAACAGTTCAATCAACAGGAGATGAATTTTGCAGAATATCCATATTTAGGAATGGATTTCCATGGTGATCCAGAGTTACCATTACTTATTAGACCAATGTGGTTGCTATCGGTAAATTGTTTGACAAAGTGTTTTTAATTTTTTTTTTTTTTTGCATTTTCTGTGCTTTCTTGATTAATTTCAAAACTAAAAAATAAAAATAAAAAATTATATGTGTACAGATATCAATTCGGTTCAACCTATGGGGGACCCATGAGATGTAGCTAGACTAGCACAGAAACTTGTAGGGAGAGCGATTCTCTGAGACTTGGATTTGGCCGAGATTCTAGCTAAATTGCAAGATCACATAGACAGATTAACCCTAGGTATTTTGAATGTCCGGATCGAGGAGCTACCTATGCAACTGTAATGCCACACCATTGGTGTACCGGGTCATTGGATGAGACTCTTGCATATGGTAACAGAGGTAGTGACCTACTATCATGAGCACCATTACTCTACTTAGGTATTTTTTATACATACATTTTAGTTTTGGGTCAGATGATCAATTTTTGTCTTGGACACAAAGTGCTTGTAATTTTTTTTTACAATTTTCTATTTCTTTTAGGGTTTTATTATGTTTGAGTGATGCAATCCTATTCAACTAATGATGCTAATTGAAAATATTTACTTTACATATGTTGCAAATGTCTGTTTAACACATAATTTGCTACAGAGTCAGTTAATGTGTTTAGATTTAACGAAATATGTCGATATTGAATAAACTCAAAATACCTTTCGAAAATACGAACTCTAAGGAACATACAATAAATTGCTGGCTTTGGGATAGTATAGACGCTATTAATTTGTACTACATTGAGCTTTGAGTCCAGCCTAATGATTATTCAGTGGATGCCAAGTGAAATGGCATCGGAGAGAACTTCAATCAATGTGTTATACTCAGCGATATTGTTAATTGATTGACTAATGCAAATCCCTCTAAAACTCATTAACTCACTTCTTGGTGAAAAAATAGACCATGTTACAGAAGATAGGTTCTGCGTACTACGACTAGCACCATCGGCATAACCAACAAATGGTTCTGAAAAGTTCAACATTTGTAACAAATGCGAAGTGGATTACTTAACTGAATAAAAAACCTAAATGAAATGTACTCACAGATGAAATCCAAGCATATTTGCATGATTTTTACCATACATAACTAAGCATAGTAACATTTTAAATACAACCCATTTCTAGGCTTAGATAATGGAATTTTTCCATAACGTACTAACTTGTAGGCACCTTTTGTCAAAACGTGCTTAACAATATAAGGGCCCATCCAAAGTGGTTAAAGACGTGGTCACCATCTGAGAAGACACAAGGCTTGACATTTTTATCATATTTCTCCTTTACACATTTCTTGTGCACTTTGTTAGCCAATGTGGCATCACGACAGGTCTCATCTAGATGTATTAATTCCAAGAAACATGCTTCTTCTTTAGAATTATTAGGTACCGGGTCAATTGTGAGTTTCAGTGATGAAATTTCACATTGAATTGGCAACACTGCTTCCAAACCATACACCAATGAAAAGGGTGTGAATCTAGTATCATTTCTCATCGAGGTCCAATATGCCCACAAAGCCAAGTATAAGATTAAATGCCAATTTCATTTATGAACTCCAATTATTTGTTGCAACATGTGCTTAAGGACCTTGTTAATAGCCTCAACTTGTCCATTAGCCTGCAAATAATATGGAGTAGAAATATCATGTGACAGTCCTAATTTGGCAGGCAATGGAATTTTGCCATAACGTACTAACTCGTAGGTGCCTTTTGTCAAAACGTGCTTAACAATATAAGGGCCCATCGAAAGTGGTTTGAATTTTCTTGCTCCTATTTTATCAGAATCCTGATCATAAAGCAAGACGTGGTCACCATCTGAGAAGACACAAGGCTTCACATTTTTATCATATTGCTCCTTTACACATTTCCTGTGAACTTTGTTAGCCAATGTGGCATCACGACAGGTTTCATCTAGATGGATTAATTCCAAGAAACATGCTTCTTCTTTAGAATTATTAGGTAGTGGGTCAATTGCGAGTTTGAGTGATGAAATTTCACATTGAATTGGCAAGACTAATTCCAAACCATACACCAACGAAAAGGGTGTCAATCTAGTAGCATTTCTCATCGAGGTCCAATATGCCCACAAAGCCAAGTACAAGATTAAATGCCAATTTCATTTATGAACTCTAATTATTCGTTGGAACATATGCTTAAGGACCTTGTTAATAGCCCCAATTTGTCCATTAGCCTGCAGATAATATGGAGTAGAACTATCATGTGACAGTCCTAATTTGGAGGTCAACTCAACTATCATGTGATTGCGAAAATGTGACCCATGATCTGTAACTATGGCATGTGGTACACCAAACCTGGCAACCATGTGGTTGAAGAAAAATAATGCAGTCGTTTCACCGCTCTTGTTCAATATAGGCATCGCCTCAGCCCATTTATTAAAATAGTAAACAATGACTATAATATACCCATGCTCCCGAGATGAGGTGGGGTTACATGTCATAAAATCAATGCCCCATTTAGTGAATGGTCCAACAATGACTACTATATGCAAACGTGCAGGTGGTAATCTAGTTTTCCGATCAAATATTTTACATGCATGACAACTTTTGATAGCAATTATGTAGTCTTTGAATATTGTTGGTCAAAAGTAACCATCACAAAGAATTCTCTGTGTTGTAGCATATCCAAATGAATGTCCACCACAAGTGCCTGAATGACATTCATTCAAAGCTTTCTTGGCCTCCTCATGAGTGAGGCACCTATGTAAAATTGTATCGAGAACACGGCGATAAAGCGTATAACTATCCACTTTGAATATTCCCCCCCCAACAATTGACGTGACAAAATATATGTCATAGGGTTGCAATTGGAGAGAATTATAGTTTTACGCTGGAGGATATAGTGGCAAAACCTCTGCACAGCGTGAACGGCTGCCAAAGCTAACTTTTCAACATAAGAATGTTTTATTTTTGTATCATTGATATTATGTCTCAAATAATATACGAGATGTTATATTCCATCTTCTTCTTGGACTAAAACTATTCTGATGGTTGTATCTGTAGCGGTCAGATATAGGTAATAGTCTTGTTGATTGTTTGGGGTATACATTAATGATGCTCTAATCAGGGAATCCTTAAGAACACTAAAGTAATCTTGCACAACCTGATCCCAATAGAAGGGTACCCCTGTCTTCAACAAATTAGTAAAACCTTTAGCCATTTCACCATAGTTTGCAATGAACCTCCTCAGAAAATTTGCCTTCCCTTGAAGTTTCTGTAACTCTAATAAATTTGAAGGTGAAGGCAAGTCAAGTATTTCCTGGACCTTAGTTGGATCGAGTTGAATTCCATATTTTGAGACCACAAATACAAGAAATCAATCAGAGACAACACAAAACACACACTTGTGTGGATTGATCCATAGTTTGTAGTGTCGACACCAGAAGAATATTTCTCTAAGATGTTGTGGGTGATCAATCTGCTTTCGTGAATGAGTAGTAAAGTCATCAAGATATGGTTGTACAATGTTCTTAATGTCATGGAAGGCATAGTCCATTTCCCTCTCAAATGTAGCTCCTTCATTCCTCAAGCCAAAAGGTAACTTCCTATACCGAATGTGCCCCATGGACAAATAAATGGAGTTTTTGAATGATCCTCTAGGCAGATATTGGCTTGATTGTAGCCGGAAAATCCATCTATGAATGAAAACATTTCACATATGGAACATTTGTCAATAATCTAATCGATGAAGGGTGTAGGACAATTTTCTTTTGGAGATGATTTATTTACATCCGAGTAATAAAAAACACTCTAATTGTTGTATTTTCATCACAAGAACAATATTTGATACCCAATCAGTAAGAGGTACACGGTAAATGAATCCAACACGCAAAAAAAATTTCAACCTTTGCCTTAATGGCAACATATTTGTTTGCATGTACAGGTCTAAGCCATTGTTGTACTGGTTTTACATCAGGGTACATTTTGATTGGATGTTCAACAATGCTTAAATCAATGCCTAGCATCTCATCATAAGACCATGCAAATATATCTCTAAATTCACGAAACAAAGAACGGTAAATATCCAGTTCCATAGGAGAACAAAATTTTCCAACATGAATGTTTTCTACAATGTTAGGCTTGGTTGAAATGTTTATAGAAATGGTTTATTCTATATTAGACAAATTAGGGTCAGAATCTATCGAATCTATTCTAACAGAATTCGAAAGGAAATCTACAATTCAAGGGCGTACTAGATCATCTAAATAATCTACACTAGAATCTGGAAGATGGGAACAATGATGATAGTTATTGCACGGTTCTTCTCCTATCATCATTGATTGGATGATTCCCTCATCTTTAGAATATATACAAGCAAAAGGATCTGAAGAAGTACCATATTCAACTGAACGATCTACCGATTCAATTGGTGAATGTGGATTTAGAAATGTCACAAAAAAAAAAAATTGAATGCTATGCAAGCTCGATAGGGCTTAGCACATAACCTCATTAAATCTTTCATCTACAATACTATTGGTGATCCTCTTTAAGTTAGATGAAGTAGAGGATATCATATTACATGTCTCAACTCTCGCAACTTCCAAAACCTGAGATGGTGGAGGAAGTGTAAAAGTAGCCATTAGGGAAGGATCTTTGAAAAGACCTACACCAACAAATTGAAGTGAAAGTGGTGGTCCATTAACAAATGGAATTCTTCCCATAACTTGAGAACTAGAGGCAAAAAAAGAGGTTTGGTCGATAACTATTATTCCCCCTTTATGAGGAAATGCAATCGTATGAAAGTAAGTGGAAACAACAACACCCATAACATAAGCCCATGTTTTTCCAAGTAAAATGTTATAGTCAAGGGGTCTGTCAACCACCTCAACCTCAATAGTTATTGTCTTGCCCTAGCTCTAATTGCAAATTATTCAAAATCCCACATGAAGTACAGGTTCTTCCATCAAAAGCTTTCAATGTGTTTGGTGATCTTGACAACATAGTTGACCCCAGTGTTTTCCAGTAGCTCATTGAGATAATACAGGTAGAAGCTCCCTCATCTATGATAGTTCGATGAATATTCTTGTTGAGAGATTTAATCAGAATTGGAAAAGCTAATTGTGATAGAAACTATGGCGTATATCCTGATTGATTAAAAGTCACAAGATTAGAATCCGTTGGATTTAGTCCACCTATTTCCAACAGTAAATACTGCTTCTAGGAGGGGGAATTTTGCAACACCTTAAGCATCAACATAGCAGAAGGAGGCCAAGCAAGATCTTCTACTATGTTGTAATTTTGAATATCTATGAAGATATAGCAAGAGAAGATTTGAAACTGAGGCACATGTATCATCAATATTTTTGCTCAAATATCTTTTTTTAGCTTCTTAAACATTGCAGACAAATATTTATAGCGAAAATTCCATGATGACCTCTTTGGAGTAGCAAAACCCTCGAATCCAAAGCTCTGATACCAAATGTTATGAAACTAGCTCACAAAAAGATAGAAAAGATAGATTAACGGTGTAGAAATCAGCCTCTTCGAGGGGGAACCTCCTTTACATTACACGAATAAACAATTCTTGGAAGATATAAATGACAATACCTAGTTTCTATCTATAGGAGTCTAAGGAGTCCCAATACAATCGTAACCTACATAAAAATAATTTTGTACGGCCACATCAATAAAAATAGTAGGCTTCTATGGGGTACAATAATAACAACATCATAACTATATGGGAACAATGTTACAAAAAGGGGGATACACTAATAACAATAGAGGTTTACACTAGTAGTGTAGGGACCTAACATGCCCCTCTCCTTCAAAAAATTTTGTCGTGAGTGCTTGAGTAGTTTTGGATTCTTCTGTATAAAATTCTCATCCTCCCATGTGGAATATTCAATGGGTAAGTTCTTCCACTTGATGAGATACTCTGAAATTGATCGATTTCTTAGCTGTCGATTTCTTATTTCTTTGACTAATTGCGGTGCCAATATCATTTTTCCTTCTTCCTCAAGTTCTAGCAATATTATTTAAACTGGGATCTTCTGCAAATTTTAAATGAGTACTCACACTTCTTTGTCATTGTTCCATTCATCCTTTGCTTCATTTATCCAATCTATTTGTATAATAAAAATGGAGCAAAACAATGCTTCCACATGCTCATCCTTTATTGAGACTGCATCTGCAACAACATGTTTCTTCCCCTTTTTGTAGATGATTTCAAAGTCATAACCCAATATATTTGTGACCCATTTTTGTTGTTCTTCTAAAGATAATCTTTGTTCTAAAAAGTGTTTAAGGCCATCATGATCTATTTTTACCTTGAAGTGTCTTCCCATTATATAAGGTCTGATGTTTGGAGGAATACTTCCTTGAATCAAATCAATGGCATGATCATGATCACGAATACCATGGAATGATTATCCAATACTTTTTGGAGATCTGGAGAAATATGAATTTCATGTGGTAACCTCTTGTGAACATAATTGTGCAATTGCACCTCAATTTTCTTTCTTTAGAATCTTTTTCATTCTGTTAGAGCTGATTATCTTTCCCAGTTTCCATGTGATACCCCGTAATTTAACTTCCTTTCCTTTAGAAAAAAATCATGAGAAGTTCTTGAAAATTAAAAGCTATTGTAGCCAAGGATTGTAGCCATTGGAATCCAGGTACAACATCGACACCAACCATTAGAATGGAAAGCATTGGTTTATTCAATACATATTATAACATGGATAAGTTGATATTATCATAGTTTGTAGAGAAATTTATGGTTCCTCCACTTCCAACCGTCACTTGACACTTTGGTGTTGGATATATGAATAAATTCAATTCCTTAGCTATCTTACAATGAATAAAATTACGGGTACTACTCGAATCAGTCAACACTCTTACCTTTTTCTTCTTGACATGTCCTTCTACGTTGATAGTTTGAATGGTAGTTTTGGTCAATGCATTACAATATGGTCAAATTCATTTCTTATTTATCTAGGTTTTTGTCTTGGTGTATATCCTCTTCTTTGACATTTTATTGTTCCTTTTCTTCCTCCTCCTCACAATCTATGAAAAGTAATTTCTTCTCATCACACTTATCGCCTTAATGTATTTGTTATCACAAACTTGTAAAAAACTCGTTTTTTTTTTTTTTCTCTTTTTTCTTTGAATTTTGGGTGTCAACCTTGTAGGTTGTGGAAGGCTAGGGGCAACAACACTTCCATCTTTATAATGTGAGTGGAGGCTTCCATGTTACATAATTTTTCTTTCCATTTTATTTTCAACCAGAATGCCTTCTCCAATCATTTACGTTACAAAGATGAACCCTCATGTTGAATTTTATCCTTTAAACTTCTATGAAGACATCCATCATCTACCTCTTTGGAATATCATTACCCTTATATTCAATTTTGGAATTCCATAATGTGCTCTTGCATTCAACCCATTCATTTGAATTTATCAACTAGCTAAAGAAGTTGTTTCTCTTGGTATACTCATAATGTGTGTTATCATTTCCTCGATGCAAATTGACCAAGTGACAAGTGGTTTACGAGAACAAAGCCCTTTTATACCATAAAAATTTATTCAAATCTAAATATAAATATGAAATACATACCTTTTGTAACAGTTTCACATCATGTAGATCAAAATATTAATCCATCTGTAGTAACCATGTTATGAGATCCTTTCCATGAAAATTCATCATATCAATCTTTGGAATATGCTGGGTCATCAATCCAATGTTATATTCTACGAAATCAAAATTAACATTTGTTTTTTTCTCATTATGGGTTTCCTCTACTATCTTTTCATCATTAGGAGGCCTTTCGTGTTGTAGCTTTGTCCCACCTTCCTTCAAACCTTCAATGTATTTCTTCAAATCTTCCATGCCTTTCTTCCAATATCCTTTCATACCATTGATATCAGCTTCCATGGCATAGGTAAAATAATTTATCTTAGCTTTAATTGCATTCTTCAAATCATCCATCCAATTTTGATTACTAGGTGTTTCTAATTTCTTGATTCGACTCATTCTTTTTATTTCTTTTAGTAGCTCAATCTTTAGTCTATTATATCATTGAAATTTTAGATGTCCAAGGTCTAAAATTGTGACTTCCAGTGGGGCTCTGTGTCGTCTTTCCAATGCCACCAATCTAATCGAAATTCGATTCCCCAATAAAGAGTTATGCCAAATCTCCCAAGATGACCTAATTATATACTTTTTCAATAGAGAGAGCTTGTATGAAGTGCCACTTGTCACAGTTTCATCCTTCGTAGGTAAAAAAATGTTCAAAAACTAATTTTTCTCGTCTTTCTGTAACTTCTTACGAAATTTCAATCTAATACTGAGAGAGAAATTTATGACGATTTTCCCAAGCTCACATGTTTGAGATGTAATTCGGGAGCCTGCCAAAACCCTAAATGTCTTGAACCATACCTCTACAAATATAGCAAAAAAATATCAAATTTGGGCTCGAGCTTAACTAAGATTTCAGCTAAATGGGTTTTAATTTTAGTGTCTGAACCTTCGCAGAAACAAATGTATAGAAAAAAGCCACGACGATCTATTTGAGATGGAATTCTTGAGCTTGCAAAAACCCTAACTTATTCACATCATATCTCTGAATATATAGCGAGAGAAGACCTGAAATTCAGACTCAAGGACCACCAAGATTTTGGCTCAAATAGGTATTTTTTATCTTCTGAAACATTGTAGAAAATTTTTTTTGTGAAAATACCATGATGACCTCTTTAGAGTAGCGAAACCCTAGAATCCAAAGCTCTGATACCAAATGTTATGAAACAAACTCACAAAAAGATAGAAGATATATATAAACAACTTAGAAATCAGCCTCTTCAAGGGGGAAACCTCCTTTACATTACAAAAATATGCAATTCTTGGATGATACAAATGACAGTAACTTGTTTCTATAAATAGGAGTCTAAGCGGTCCTAATACAATCAGAGCGTGCATAACAATAATATTATAGGGCCACAACAATAACAATAGTGGGCTTCTATGGGGTATAATAATAACAACATAGGGACTATATGGGCACGATAATACAACAAGTGTGTTGCACTAATTACAATAAGGGTTTACACTAGTAGTATAGGGACCTAACATGCCCCTCTCCTTTAAAAGGTGTTGTCCCAGACACTTGAGTAGTTATGGATGCTTTTGTATAAGATTCTTGTCCTCCCGTGTGGAATATTCAGTGGGTAAGTTCTTCCACTTGATGAGATACTCTAAAATTGATCAATTTTGTAGTGGCCAATTTCTTATTCCTGTGACTGCTTCGAGTTCCAATATGATTTTTCCTTCTTCGTCAAGTTTTGGAAATATTGTTTGAACTGAGATCTTCTGCAAATTTTGAATGAGTACCCCCACTTCTTTATCATTGTTCCATTCATACTTTCCTTCATTTATCCAATCTAGTTGGATCATAAAAATGGAACAAAACAATGCTTCCACATCCTCATCCTTCTTGCGAGTGCATCTGCAACAACATTTTTCTTCCTTTTTTTATAAATGATTCAAAAGTCATAACCCAACGTCTTTGCGACCCATTTTTTCTATTATTATAAATATAATCTTTGTTTTAAAAAAGTATTTAAGACCATCATCATCTATTTTTACCTTGAAGTGTCTTCCCTTTAGGTAAGGTATGATGTTTGGAGGAACAATTCTTGGAATAAAATGAATAGCATGATCATGATCACGAATAGGTGGGAGGCCTTTGTAAGTCTAAGATGTGTTGGAATTATTGTCCAGGACTTTTTGGAGATCTTGAGAAATAGATGATTTTTATGTGGGAACCTCTAGTGAACATAATTGTCCAATTGTGCCTCGTTGTTCTTTATTAGGAAGCTTTGTCATTTTGTTAAAGCTGATTATCTTTCCAAGTTTCTGTCTGATACCCCTTAATTCAACTTCCTTTCCTTTAGAAAAAGAATTCATGAAAAGTTCCTGAAAACTAAAAGCTATTGTACCCAAGAAAAAAATCGTTAGGACTGCTAGTACAACATCAGCACCACCCATTGCAATGGAAAGAATTGGTCTATATAATACATATTCTAGCATTCGATGGCTTGATATTATCATAGTTTCCAAAGCAGTTTATGGTTCCTCCACTTGCAACCATCACTTGACACTTTGGTGCTAGATATAGGAAGAAATTCAATTCCTTCGCTATCTTACAATGAATAAAATTATCGGTATTGCTTGAATCAGTCAACAAAATTACCTTTTTCTTCTTGATATGTCCTTTTATATTGATAGTTTGAGGAGTGGTAATTCCGTTCAATGCATTACAAGGTATGGTTATATTTATTTTTTCTTTTGTTCCTGGTGTATATCCTTTTCTTTTGACATTTCTTTTTACTTTTCTTCCTCCTCTTCACAATCTATGTAAAATAATTTCTTCTCAACACACTTATGACCTTTAGTGCACTTTCTCTCACAATTTAACAAAACCCTTTTTCTCTTTTTTCTTCCAATTTTTTTCATGTCAACTTTATAGGTGGTGGAAGGCTAGGGGCAACCACAATTCCATCTTTATAGTTGTGAGTGGTAGGCTTCGTTGTTTCCATAATTTTTCTTTCCATTTTTCTTGCCAAACTGAATGCCTTCACCAATGAGTCAGGTTCACAAAGACGAACCTTATGTTGAATGTTATCCTTTAAACTCCATATGAAGACATCAATCCTCTCCTTCTCTGGAGTATCATTTACCATTATATTAAGTTTTTATAAGTCCTGAATGTACTCTTCCATTGAACCCTTTTGTTTCAGATTTATAAATTGGCAAAAGAAGGTGTTTATCTTCATATACTCATAATGTGTTATCATCTCCTCCATGAAAGTTGACCAATTTCCATGTGGTTTATGAGAATAAATCCCTTTATACAAAAAATTGATTCAGTTCTAAATATAAAGATGAAGTACGTACCTTTTGTAACAATTTCACATCATGTAGATCAAAATATTTCTCCATTTGTAGTATCCATGTTATGAGATCCTTTCCATGAAATTTATTCATATCGATCTTTGGAATATGGTGGGTCTTCAATCCAATGTTATATTCTATGAAATCATGATTAACATTTAATTTTTTCTCATCATGAGTTTCCTTTACTACCTTTTCGTCATTAGGACGCCTTTCTCGTTGTAGATTTGTCCCATCTTACTACAAACCTTCCACGTATTTCTTCAAACATTCCATGTCTTTCTTCCAATATTCTTTCATGCCATAGATATAGCTTCCATTCCAGAGATAAAATTATTTATCTCAACTTCGATCATATTCTCTAAATCATCTATCCAATTTCGATTACTAGGTGCTTCTATTTTCTTAATTCAACTCATTCCTTTTCTTGATTTTAGCATCTCAATTTTTAATCTCTTGTATCACTAAAATTTCATATCTCCAATGTTTGAATTTGTGACGTGTAGTAGTCCTTTGTGTCCTATTTCCAATGCCACTACTCTGATCGAAACTGGAGTCCCAATACAGGGTTATGCCCAATTTCCTAAGATGACCTGATTATATACTTTTTGAGTACAGAGAAGTTGTATGAAGTGCCACATGTCACTGTTTCAAGCTTCATACTTGAAAACAATTCTTATAAAACTGAAGCCTATCCTCTTTATCTAAATTCTTACGAAATTTCAACCTGATACTAAAAGAGAGAGTTATGATGATATTCCCAAGATCACCTATTTGGGATTTAGTTCGATAGCCTGCAAGTTTGGGCATGAGCTTAATTAAGATTTCAGCTTAAATGGCTTTTAGTTTCAGTGTTTGAACCTTTGTAGAAACAAACGTCTAGCTAAAATTCCACAATGACCTATTTGAGATGGATTTCTAGAGCTTGTAAAAACCCTAAGTTCCCCAAATTATATCTCTGAATATATAACGAGAGAAGATCTAAGATTTAGACCCAAGAATCATCAAGATTTTGGCTCAAATAGGGTTTTTTTAGATTCCGAAACATCGAAGAAATAAATTTATAGTGAAAATTACACGATGACCTCTTTGGAGTAGTTAAACCCTAGAATCCAAAGCTATGATACCAAATGTTATGAAACCAGCTCACAAAAAGATAGAAAAATAGATCAATGACTTAGAAATCAGCCTCTTCGAGGGGGAAACCTTCTTTACACTACACAAATAAACAATTTTTGGATGATACAAATGACAATACCTCCTTTCTATATAGGAGTCTAAGTAGTCCTAATACAATGAAAGCCTACATAACAATAATATTGTAGGGCCGCAACAATAACATTAGTGGGCATCTATGGGGTACAATAATAACATCATGGGGACTATATAGGCACAATAATGCAATAAGAAAGCCGCACTATTTACACTAGTAGTACAGGGAACAAACATCGTTATCCCTCTTCGGCCTCTCTCTACCTCTCTCTCCCTATCTACCCTACAACCTTGTCACTGTCTCCCCCTCTCTCTTTCTTACCCCTCTCTCTCTTTCACCCTCTTTCTCTCTATCTTCCTTATCACTTCCTCTCTCTCTCTCCACCTTTATATCTATATGTATTTCTCTCTTCCCCTCCAATTCCTGCCCTCTCTCCCTCCCTCTCTTCTCTGTCACATGTCCTCTCTCTCTTCGTCTCTATCCTTTTCTATTCCACCTCACTCTATCTCTTGCCATCTCTCTCTTTGCCCTTTGACTAAGTCACTATCTCCCTCCCTCTCTCCGCTCTCTTTCTCTCCCTCCTTCTTTCCATTTCTCCTTTTTTGCTATCTCACCCCAAAATATAGAGACTTTTTCTCCCTCTCTCCCTTCTCACTCCCTCTCTCCCTCTCCCTCTCTCCCTCTCTCTCTCTCTCCACTTTTCTCTCTCTATGTCTTTCTTATTCACTTCACCTCTCCCCCCAACTCCATTTCTATGTCCCTCCCTCTCAAGTCCTCTCTCTCTCAAGTCCTCCCTCTGGGCCTTCCCATCTCTTCTACCTCCCTCTTTCTCCCCTATCTCTATCTCCCTCTCTCTCTCTCTTCCCACCAACCTTATTAGAATCTGTCTCCCTTGTATCTCTCTATCTCTATATTTCTCTCTGCCCTCCAACCTTGTCACTATATCTCCCCTTCTCTCTCTTTCTTACCAATCTCTCCCTCTCTCCCTCTTAGCTTTCTCTCCCTCTTCATTCCCCCTCTTCCCTCTTCTTCATTGTATCTCCTCCTCTCCCTTGTCACTCCCCCTATCTCTTTGCCTCTATCACTCTATGTCTTTGTTCTTCCCTACATATATATCTAGAGTTAATATATATCATAATATATTAATATATAATATAATATAACAAACAAAATATTAAATTTAATTTAATATGACATTAATACAAAGTTATTAAATCTAATTATATTAATATTATAATGTATATTATTATTAA